>JAMXDD010000005.1:31759311-31879881 GCA_024733475.1 Syzygium grande
AAAAGAAATATGATCAACAAAATGGACCCAACAAATTCCTCCAATTGATCATCATCTATGGTTTTTGGCACACGTACTTTGTTAAGGACCTTCGTCAATCTCTAATTAGCCTACTATAATTGGAGGATTTTCTTCTTCATTAGAAAGTCAATGTTCTATTTTCATATCAACCGCCACTACTGGTCACTCTATGCGTAATTCTGAAACACGCCGGAAATTTACGCCTTCTCTCCTTTCTTTCCTGCGTTTCAGCTCGAAACCAACGGTCAGCGCTCTAGGCAATGAAGCTCTCCCTTGCCATTTCCCTCACCTGTTTCTCTTTCTTCTTCTTCCTCTGTGAAGCTCGAAACACATTCGCGTTGCGCACGTGCTTGTTCGCTGCGAACTCGAACCATATTTTGTGCTTTTTCTTGATGCACGACTAGAAGAAAGGCGGTTCTTTTTAAATGCGGTAATGCAAGTTACCGACTTACCTAATAAGCTCTGGTGGCTCTTTTTGTTGACTTATGCTATGTAATGGTGGAGATATGATAGGGCGTGGTCGATGCGTTCATCGCAAGTTCCGTGTGAAAGTTTTGGCGAAACAATCCAAACCGATTACGTGTAAGTTACGTGTGAGTTCCATGTGAGTTCCGGGTGATCTTGGGAGGCCCGGATCTGTTCACGTCTCTGTTGGTTTATGATGACTTGGGTTGATCTCGGCTTTTTGCATTGGATAAAAATGATTTTTGCACAATAAACGACTGGTCTTTGAGCCAAAACGAGGCCCAACTTCATTGCTGTCGACTGATTTGAACCCATGATCCGACAAAACCTGCTCTTCCAAATTTGCAGCAGGACTTCTCTTTATTTTCCCACATTTTTAACCGTCTCGTTCCATTGCATACTTCTCGGGATTCAGAAAAATGTGTTCTTCGTGACGATGCCGATGAAGGTAAGAAGGCAAACAGGCGTAAAGTTAAAAAAGGAATTTGAAACCAAAATCTTATTTGCACCTATTCGTCCTAATCAATTACAATTAAGGACAAATAGGGCGGAATCATGAGAATCCACCATTGTGCTACTGTGTCATTCATCGGTTGGATGTAGTCGGTGTCCGTCCATATTTCTTTGCCTGTACAAGAAGTGACGCTCCGACTGGGAAGACCCTTGGCCAGGTCGGAGACATGCGCGGCTATCACCATGTCGTCTTGATTCAGGTTGAAAAAGGCTAGATATATTTCTCCTGCATTGACGTAAGAACAAAACTGAGCCAAGAAAAAGGTCTAAAAATGCTCATACTTGCTCAAGGAGATTGTTTGGCAAAGATATCAAGATCTGCTGTGATTAGGCCTTGGACCATTTGTTCGAAACTGGATTACATTGCATTTTGTTCTGCCTTAAAAAGTGTCTACATCCAAATTATGCAAGAGGAGGAGTGGGGTAAAAATCAAACCTGATCTTCCAGTTGCGATCCAGGAGCGAATTCCTGCATCAGCATCATTAGCCGCACAAACACCGCGGCCGTAAATAAGTCGTACAAAACATTTAATTTCTGGTGTGTGAGATCAGGATCTCGTTTTATAACCTTCGACTTTTTTCATTATCGCGCATTGTCCAGAATAGCCGCTTATCGGTGTCCCAACATTGTGAAACTCCCACATCTGTCAAAATTAAACATTCCTTATGTTATTTTCCACATGAATCTAAGCCAAATGATGAATTCTCATTTGAAGACAAAAATTATAGTGGTGTGGAATATCGCAATAACATCATTTACTTGATAATATCAACAGGTTCCAAAAATGCAGCGGAGGAGTTTTTCTAATTGGGTCTCAAGTTTGTCTTCTGTGCTGATCTTCAACTAATAATAACACATACCTGATTAGCATTCCTTGTGCAGCGCGAAAATGAGCCTCTTGTAAACTCACTAGACGTGATTTTGCGTCTTGGAGAAGCATTTAAGCAGAAGTCCGCATTTTCAGAAGCTAATGAGGGAAGTGTTCCCAGATATTGGCTCCCGTACGTTCTCTGTCTCTGTTTCACAGGACAAACATATATCAACACTCTCTGCTATGAACAATTACAGTACAGGGAACAGCAAATGGAAAAGAGTAGAAGTAGGAGAGAGCTTTTTTACGATTTGACCGAAGAATTTCTCTTGTATAGACAAAAAGGTTCTCCATGTCTACCCTCCATGTTCTCTTTCCAGCAGATCCGTTCCAAATCTTGGTCCAGCTCTTCGACCAGCCATCCGCTTGCTTTTGGATCTTCGCAACTAGTCAGACCCACAGCCTCTACCACTGACTCTTCCATTCTTGTCGGGTACATTCTAGACCGCTCGTAATTTCTACCACTTGGACCTGCCCCACTGATATATGGGAACTGTAAATTTATCCACGTAAGTAGTCTAAAAGTGCTTGGAAATGTTTTGTTTTTATCAGATGTTAAGACAGGGTACATGCCTCCACATTGTTTGAGCTGTAGGAATTTATCTCAAGCACAGTACGATTGGTGATAAGACTGAAAGTTGTATCATCAATGTTCCTCAAATCTCCACCAAACATGAGGGGAGACCTGGCGATTGACTACAAAGTCACCTACAAGTATAATCCGTTAGCATGACATATGATTATCTGATTGTGCAAATAGTGAAGTCAAAAAATCCTCATTAAACACATACCTGTGTTCTTTGCTCCTTTATGTTAAGCATACATGTCCTATGAGGGCCTTCACTTGAACCTAGTTGTTGAGAGAGTTTTCACTTTAGCAATACATCATTCCATCTACTTTTCCAAAGACATTGACAAGGAGTCCACATATCCAAGATAATTTGGAAACTGCAAAAGTTACGTACGGAAGGAACCACAGCCAACCACGCCATATATAACATGATAAAGTTACAAGGAGTTTAATTAACAACATTGGATGCAACGGTGCAAAATGACGTACACGATTACACCATATAAGACGGCAATGACAGAAGTAGTCGATCTGTATATATAATCCAAGGTGAGGGCAAAGTGGGACAAACCTAATAATTGGAATGGCAACAGATTTGAAATATAGAAGAAAACTTAGATACCATGTACTTAGTTATTATGTGGAAACGTGGAAAGAAAGGTCATGCTGCAATGCTTAGAATAAATAATCCGCTTAATTAAGTACTAAACTTACGATGATATCGAAGTTCAGCCTGGTGTCGAGATCTTTGAAACGATAGTATTCGATCTGTTGCCAATGTACAGGAATATATGTGCATTCACCGTCAGATGATTGGCACATGAAAAAAGATCGATTATATAATTATTGTCGAGTACACATGTTAGTAAAAATATACTTATGTTGATAATGAATCTAATATTAACAAGGATCCGTGATTATATGCGCTAACACAATTTTCACGATCCCATGAGCTTAATGATTAATGCATGATTAGATGTTAACCCAATTTGCTCGAGGCATTCGAAATTATTTCTTTTCTTTGTTCCTTAGATTTTTCTTCAACATTTGGAGTTTAGAAAAGATTGATATTCCGAATTGAAAACATTCAGATTTTTAAACGTACATAAACGTTGATCTTGAAAGTGTCACTCAAAATTTTCCACCAGTTTCTATAACATAAGAAAGCATTTCGTTTGGTTTTAGAATCATAGGGTTTTCATGGATCTCCATATATACATATGTGTGTGTTGTAGTCTATATCCACCTAATAAATTAAACCTTTAAGTTGGACATTCCGATATCGTATCAAAATTAGATTCTACATTTGTCGCTCTTCTTTGTCTCCACCTCTCTCCGCTTCCTCCAATCTCCAATTATCGACATTTAACGAGGTAAATAAATAAATAAATTGACATATCTAATTTATCATTTAAATGAATAGCCCATATATTTGCAATTATATATGTAGTCAAAATGGGTGATTCAACGCAAAAAATGCGCCAATCGTTTGAAGATAAAAGACAAGAATCATTGTTTAAAATTAATTAATTATTTTTTTGTAAGAAAAATTATTTTATTTGAACCTAACATTGTTGTTATCTGACCTTTAAAAAAGACAAAATGAAGGGCGCCCGAGGAACATGGAACCCAGCCGCCACCAATTATCAAGTGGATTCGAACGACCACAACTTGCACAAAACCAAAAGGTGAGATGCAATCTATGGTAAAAGTTGTATCTGTGATGGCCGAGTTTTTGTCCTTTCTTTTGGTTTTATTTAGTTGGATTAATATCACGAAAAATCTCAAATTGATCTATCTATGATAGATTTATGTTGAATTAATTTTTGATTACTAAAAATCCCAAACTGATATCCTTATGATAAATTTACTTAAAATTAATTTTTTAATTATAAAAATCCTAAACTGATACTTTTGTGACAAATTTACCCTTTGTAAAATTTAATTAATACCATGAAAAATAAAAATAAAAATTGGTACACTTGTAACAAACTGAGAGGTAAAACTCCAAACTGGTACACCTGTCAATCGTTACATGTCATCTAATTTAGAAATTTGATGGTAAAATTTATCACATGTGTATCGGTTTGGGGTTTTTGATAGTGAATAAATTAGTTTGGATTAAATTTATAACATGTGTACCAGTTTGGGATTTTTCGAGATATTAATCCTATTTAGTCTACCAAACATTCGAATTTTAAAATTTAATATCCTTTTACTTTCACTTTCCTATCAAATAATTTCTATTTATTGGATACACAAGTCACTCATACAAAATTAAACCCGTGCCCATTTCATGATACATAATCAAGTCTTGCACGCGTGAGGGACCGATTTACATGCGAGAGTGTTAAGGAATGAAATTATCGCCTAGTTTTTTTCGATAATTTAAGTTTTTATGCAAAAAAAAAAGCTTTTGTTTCTCTGTTCTTTAAGTTTTTAATTTGTTCAATGTAGTATCTGAACTTTAGTCCATTGTGCAATGTCATCCCTGAATTTTCAATTTGTTTGATGTTGTCTCTGAACTTTTGATACATATTTAATCTAGTTCCTGAACTATATAAAAATGTTTAATGTTGTCCCTGATCTTGATTTAATGGAAGGATAATATTGACCATTTTCATATAGTCCATAGACTAACTTGAACATGAACTAAAAGTCGAAAGACCACATTAAACAAATTAAAAATTCAACAATGATATTATACATTAGGCTAAAGTTTATGTACCATATCGAACAAATTAAAAGTTGAGAGACCACATTGCATCTTAAGTTAGAGTTTGAGGACTGTTTGTATCATTATCCGTAAAAGAAAAGCTAATAATTGATGGACCTTGCTACCTCGCACAACATGGAATATACCATGTTGATGCATGATGGGGAGGGTGCAACTGTAAAGTGGTCCAACCACTCCCTAAAGCATATTTTAGGTATTGACTTAAGACAATATCCAAATCCTTGCTTTTTAGCGTGGGCATGATATGTTGATGATGTTTTTTTTTTTGGTGTTTTTATTATTGCATTTCTTTTTTGCATCGCTACATACCACCAAAAGCAAAAAAAAAAAAAGAATGTGGAGTTATAATTTTTTAATTTCCACCATGAGTATATTTCTAGGTAACCATGATTGTTCGGGCTCTTGTTCATTAGAGTCCGGGACTTGAGAAAATATGTGAAGGGAACAAATGAATGATTTAGAAAATATTTTTTTAAAAAAATGATCGCTTGTATTATCTATAAAAATGAATGAATATATTTTTATCGTTCATGAAAGTGTTCGATAATGAAATAATTTTTGTTGATCAATTATTTCAAGCGATACAAGTGATTATTTTTAGGAAAATATTTTTTGAATTATTCATTTTCTATAAAATAAACGGAGCCGAGGACTCTAAAAATTAAACTCTCATATTTTCTTTAAAAAAAGGATAACTTAAAAAAAAGGAATGGTGATGTCAACATTCTGTAATCTTTACGAGATTGTGCATATTTTGAATGATTCAATTAACAAAAATTGTTTAATTCCTTTTCTTTTGTTAATTACTCTCCTCTCTTTTCGCTTTGAATTGTGTCCACATCTTCGGAGGACAAAGATTATAATAATAAACCCCATTTAAGATGTCCAATAATTTCGCCGCCTCGACCAACTATTGGTGAAAATATAGTATAAAAAGATCATCATTAACCCATCCACAAGTCAAATTTTAGCAAGGAACAACAAAGCAAAAGAGAAGGTCACCCCGTCATCCATGGATGTAGATGCCTTCTTTTGTCCGAATTTGTGTGAGTCCAATTTGACTCAAACGAGAAGGCAAAACCACTGTTTGCGTATGGTTCTGAACAAAATGTTTTCTCAGTTTTCTTTCCTACTGTTGAAAATGAATGAAAATGACTCTGTACTCGTCTTCCCATCGTTTTGAACTACTGGAGCAACCAAAAATCGCAAATTGATACGCTCATTTTACAATCTTCTTGAACTAATTTTCATGTCACGAAAAATCTCAAAAACGGGTACTCCCATGCCGCATTTTTCCCAAACTATTCTTCGCTTTGAAAAACGTTCCAAACTAGTACATCCATGTCATATTTATCCCAGACAAAATTAGGGATTTTGGCAGGTTTTTGAAACGTGAGGGAGCATTTATGGAAAATTAGTAGATTTGAGCAAATTTCTCGATCTAAGATTTTGGTAATTTGAGATTTTTTGTAACATGAAAAATTATTTTGAGGTAAATATGGCATACGAGTATCAGTTTGAGATTTTCCATGACACGTAAATTAGTTTAGGATAAATGTAGTATGAATGTACTAGCTTAATTTTTTTTTTGGTATTAATACTTTTGTAAAAGAACTTATGATTCGGGTTAGCCGTGTTTCTTCAAAGTGACCTCCGTGGTAGGCCAAACTTGTAGTACTAAATTACCAACTACCATGGATGATAGTCCCTTTGCATGGAGCACAAAAAAGGAGTTTGGACGAAATTGAGACCTACCTTATCCACTATCGAAATATTCAGTTTAAGGTTCCAACGACAAAGCAACTGCCCGCTGAGTTAGAATAGTACATGTAAGCTTTGACCTCTCTTTTGCATAGAGTAATCAAGAATTCGCCAAGACCAAAGAATAGATTGAGGAATCGAACTTGTGATATTCTGTTTGCAATAATCTTGCACCGCTCGGCCAACCATTAGATCGGTCAGAAGAAGGTCGCACAGCGGAAAACTAACGGTACTCATTTAGATTATTCAAGAAAAGGCCTTCCCTTGGATCCTTTCCTTGCATCGTAGAAGCTTATATTTTGATATGATCATATTCTGGAGAGGCAACAGCAACAGCAACAGCAACCAGCAAGAAAAAAGCAGCTGAAACCGGATTAACAAAACCCGTCTTCTTGCTTCTTGTTGTCTCGAGGCATTTTACTAAGATCAAATTCAAAGATAAATGTTTCTATCTGAGCACAAAAGTCAAGTGATAAGATTCTCATTCTGAGCCAAAGGAGGCCCGACTTCATTGACAATATGAATAATTTGAATCCATGATTGACAAAACCTGCTCCCCTAAATTTGCAGCAGGGCAGGTCTTCGTAATCCTCAGATTCAGCAACATTTGTTCTTCGCAATGACGCAAATGAAACCAACATCTATCCGCACCTATTTGTCCTAATCAATTACATTTGAGGACATATAGGGCGGAATCATGTGATCCAACCATTGTTGCTATCGTGTCATTCGTCGGGCGGCCAAGGTCAGCGCCGCTCCATATTTCTTTGCCTACACAAGAAGTGACGCTTTGACCGGGAAGCGCCTTGGCCAGGTTGGAGACTTCTGCGGCTATCACCATGTTGTCTGGATTCATGTTGAAAAAGGCCAGATATATTTCTCCTGCATAATATAAGAACAAAACTAGCTGAGCCAAAAAAGGTCTAAGAATGCTCATACTTGCTCAAGTAGATCGTTTGGCAAAGCCAGTAAGATATGCTGATTAGGCCTTTGACCATTTATTTGAAACTGGATTATGTTGCGTTTTGTTCTGCATTAAAAAATGTCTACATCCAAATTATGCCAGAGGAGGAGTGGGGTAAAAATCCAACCCGATCTTCCGGTTGCGATCCAGGAGCGCGCTCCTGCAGCGCCAGCATTAGCTGCACAAACAATTTGGCCGTGAATAAGTCGTACAAAAAATTAGATTTGTAGTGTTTGAGATCAGGATCTCTTCTTATAGCCTTTGACTTTTTTCATTATAGCGCATAGTCCAGAATAACTGCTTATTAGCGTACCATTACCGTGAAACTCCCACATTTGTCAAAATTAAACATTCCATTTGTTATCTTCTGCATGAATCCAACCCAAATGATGAATTCTAGTTCGAAGACAAAAATAGAGTGGTATGGAATGTCGCAATAACATCATTTACCTTGATATATTAACAGGTGCCAAAAATGTAACAAGTATAGGAGTTTTTCTAATTGGGTCTCAAGTTTGTCTTCTGTGCTGATCTTCAACTAATAATAACACATACCTGATTAGCATTCCTCGTGCAGTGTGAAAATAAGCCTCTTGTAAACTCACTAGACGTGATTTTGCGTCTTGGAGAAGCATTTAAGCAGTACTTTGCATTTTCAGAAGCTAATAAGTGAAGTGCTCCCTGATATTGGCTCCCATACATTATTTCTTCGTCTCTGTTACCCAGCACAAGCATATATCAACACTTGTGCCATGAAAAATTACAGTAAAGAGAACAGCAAATGGCAAAAAGTAGAAAAAGGGCAGAGCATTTTTACGATTCGACTAAAGAATTTCTCTTGTATAGGCAAAAAGGTTCTCCATATCTACCCTCCATGTTCTCTTTCCAGCAAATCCGCTCCAAATCTTGGTCCAGCCCTTTGACCAGCCATCCGCTTGCTTTCGGATCTTTGCAACTAGTCAGACCCAAAACCTCTACCTCTGACTCTTCCACATGCGTTGGGTGCATTCCATACCTTCCGTGTTTTCTACCTCTTGAACTTGATGACCCACGGATATATGGGAACTGTAAATTTATCCATATAAGTAGCCTAAACTGTTTCGAAATGTTTGCTTTATTGAATCTTAAGAGAGAGTACATGCCTCCACATTGTTTGAGCTATACGAATTTATCTCAAGTAGAGTGGGATTAGTGATAAGACTGAAAGTTGTATCATCAATGTTCCTCAAATCTCCACCCACTACAAAAAAATATGGATTTTGCCACGAAAATTTGTGACGAGAAATTTTTCGTTGCTAATTTGCGACGGATATTTTTCCCGTCGCAAATTAGCGACGAAAAATTTCCCGTCGCAAATTTGCGACGGAATTTACCACAAAATAAAAATTCGTCTCAAATTAGTGACGGGAAAAAAATCCATTGCAAAATCCATGGCAAATTTACGATGGAAAATAAATCCATCACAAAATCCGCGGCAAATTTGCGACGGAAAGAAAAATCAGTCGCAAATTTGCGACGGAAAGAAAAAATCCGTCTCAAATTTGCGACGGAAAAAAAAATCCGTCTCAAATTTGCGACGGAAAAACCCGTCGCAAATTTGCGAAGGAAAGAAAAAATCCGCCGCAAATTTGAGCCGAAAATAAAATCGGATGCAAATTTGCGATGGAAAAAAAATCTGTCGCAAATTTGCGATGGAAAGAAAAAATCCATCGCAAAAAAAAAATCCGTCGCAAATTTGCGCCGGAAATAAAATCGGATGCAAATTTGCGAAGGAAAAAAAATCTGTCGCAAATTTGCGACGGAAAGAAAAAATCCGTCGCAAATTTGCGCTGGAAATAAAATCGGATGCAATTTGCGACGGAAAAAAAATCCGTTACAAATTTGTGACGAAAAAAAAAATCCGTCGCAAATTTAAAGGCGAAAATAAAATCCTATGCAAATTTACGACGGAAAATAAATCTATCGTAAATTTGAGATGAAAAACAAATAATCTATCATAAATTTGCGATGAAAATAAAAATTCATCGCAAAAATTTACGACGAAAATAAGATTTGTCGCTATTTTGCGATGAACTTTTTAAGTTCGTCGCTAATGTAATTAAAAAAAGTGCGCCCCAAATCCCCGCCCTCACCCCCAATTTCTTTTTCTCGCTCACTGTTCTCCCTCTCTCTCCCTCTTTCTCGTTCACTGTACTCCTCGCTTCTGCTTCTTCCCTCTCCCCTACACCCCCAAACCTCCCGCGACTAATTTGCGAGGTTTCCGATGAGGAGGCTCTGCTCCGCTCTGGAGGAGGAGGAGGAGGCCGAGGCTTCCGACGAGGAGGCTCTGCTCTGCTCCGCTGGTCGCCGCCGAGGCCCCCCCCTCCGCCCCCCGGCTGCTTCGCCTCTGAGAGGCCATGCGCATGATGTCCATATCCTGAGATGCGGCTTCTTGCTCATCTTCTCGGCCTACGGTGCTGCTCAGAATCTCGAGAGTACGGTGAACACTGAGTTTTCCGAGTCTATTTCGTTGGAATTTTGGGTAAATCGAGAGAAGGAATCGACGGTCGTGAGATGAAAACCCAGAGGCGGATTTTGCACTTCTGGGTCTGAGGTTGCTTGGAGGAATTGTTTTCTTTTGGGCTCGTTTGACGTTGCGTTTTGGTTTGATGAGTTTCTTGATTTTTGTTGCAGGCGGATAATTTCGGCACGATCTCGCTTGGGATGCTGCACGTATCCTTCACATTCTTCTACTTGGTGGCTTCTTTGGCGGTTCGTTCATTGGGTCCCAAAAATGCTATTCTTCTTGGGACTACTGGGTACTGACTGTTCCTAGCAGCGAATTTGAAACCATCCTGGTATGCCCTTCTGGGTCTGTAGGTTGTCTATACTACTCAGTCTGACTGCTTATAAATTTTCCGGTCCCGGTGTCTCAACAAGTCCGTGAATTTATTGTATACATTGGTCAGGCCTCTTATTCCCCCGCAATGGGGTATATGAGGTTACTTGGGCTAAACATAAGAGCCTCCGGGCATCTTAATGAGATGTTGTCACAGGCAGATCACTATGCTTTAAACTTCAGAATTCTAGTTAGTTAGCTCATCATAGGCATAGCTCGTCATCTAACTTAGTGCAAAAGCATAAATACCTTGGCTCTGTAGATTAGAGGGGTACTCGGTTGTGCTATTAATGTTTTTGGCCATCATAATGCCCCTTTCTTGACAAAACGAAATAGAAAGTGCCCGATAGAGACGGTGAAACATCCTTAGTTTTCAAATTAGACAGTTCAGTTTTGGGCTGAAAAAGAAATCGACAGTTTACGTTTCTGTTCATTTGCTCATAAACTTCGTGGTGGACTGCACATTCTAGATCTTTTAGCTGTTCCTGATGCAGGTACGCGATGGTTCCAGCTTGTTTATATCTTGGGTTTGCTGCGTCAATAATATGGGTTGGGCAGGTGGATTTGCTTCCTCTTGATTTGTTTGTAAACTAAGTCTGTCTTTGTTCCAGGTCCTCTTCTCTTATCTTGCTATCAGTTTTTTCCCTTACCTAATTTTTTTCTATCAGGGGACATATCTCACCTCTACTGCACGTACTCATGCAAAAGATTGCAGCTTACATGAAGGAACAATTATTGGTGCCTTCAATGGAGAATTTTGGGGAATGTTTGCCAGTTATCAGGTCAAATTTGCTAATTGATTTTTTTAAGATAGGCTTTTAATCTTAAACATCCAGCATGTTGTCCTGATCTTTTTGACATGTCTTTGCAGGTTGTTGGGAATCTAGTATCACTAGTGGTTTTGAGAGAGGGAACGGTATTTGGCATCATCCCCTTACTCATTGCTTCTTTTTTCTATCCTTCTGTTAACTTTCTAATGTCGTTAGTTGTTTTAGAGAGGAATCTGTATGGGGCATCCCCTTACTCAATTCTTTGTTTTTCGATTCTTTTGCTTGTTCATTAACATACATAAGCATACCACGTGAATTTTTTCTCATTTTGTCCATTTATAAAAGGAAACCAATACTGCCTTTCAGAGAGATCTTTTCTTACGTATGGAAAGATGATTATAACAAGCATATGAGAACTGATGAAGTTTTTATTCAAACCGGCATCTTAGAATGCATAGCAAGTGAAGTTGGCTTAATAAAGAACCTTGTGCAGTGTGCATATTGATTGGTAGGTCCGTTAATCTAGGCTTCTTAATTTGCTCTTTCAGAGGATCATTTAGATTGAAAATGTGTCATCGGAAATTTCTAGCAATTGCTTTCATGGCCTAAAGATATATAAATGTTCTAAGTGCAATCCTTTTAATTTTGGATGCGAAATTTTGGCAATTTTAGGTATTTCACTTTCTTCTCTTGGCTTGTGGGACTTTGAGTATCGTATTGTATGTCAACAAGTGAATGTCACTTCTTTGGAGGAGGTGATGAAGCACTTTATGCAAACCTTATAGGAGAAAGCAGAGTGGGCGTAAGATTGGAAGTATCTTTTCATACATATCGGGGATAAGCTTTGCTTCAGCATCTTCAGTGCTAGAAGTGCAGTTGGCTTAATACGTTCCTCCCCCGGAAAGAATTGTCACCCTGAGGTTGCTTAAGCAAGTGCTTTAAAGTGCTCAAGATTATTTATTCTCTCATTATGTGTACTATAAAGAAAAATATATATGTCATTCTTGTGAAAAAATGCAGATGAATGTATTTCATTTTCATATTATTATAATATTTTGATGTTATTAAGTGCTTAATCAATGTTAAATATAAATTGTAGGAATTAATTTAGCTGTTAATTAGATTTAAAATCGAAGTTGTCCTTAAACAATATTTGTCGTAGAGTTCGTCGATAAAGAATTAATAAAAATTCGTCGCTAAATAATTAATAAAAGTTCGTTGCTATTATTGACCAAAAAAAAATTACAGACCCAAAAAAAATTGGCAAATTAGTGATGAATTTTTTTTGGTTGAAATTAGTGACGAATTTTGCCACGAATAATTAGCGATAAATAATTAGCAATGAATTTTGTGATGAATAATTAGCGACGAATTTTACGACGAATAATTTCTGACGAATTTTGCGACGAATAATTTGCCATGAATTTTGCGACGAATAATTACCTACGAAATTTGCAACGAATAATTAGCGACGAATTTTGCGACGAATAATTAGAGACGAATATATTTTGTCGCAAATTAGCGAGGAAAATTGATATTTTTCGACGCTAAATTTTGTGACGCCGAATTAGCGACGGAATTTTTTTCATCGCAAATTCGTTCAACGACGAATTTTGCCAAATTTTTCGTCGTAAAATTCGCCTCTAAAACCTCATTTTTTTTTTTGGTGGAATTTTCGTGACGAATTTTGCGATAATTTTCTTGACAATTTTGCGATGAAATTTCCGATTTAATTTTTATATTTAATAAAGTTAAGTGGCTAATTTGCGAGCGAATTTTTGACTGGGCGGTGTTAAGTGGCTAATTTGCGACGAATTTTTTTCCGTTGCAAAATTTTGCGATGCTCTATTAGCGACGGAATTTTTTCCGTCGCTAATTTTGTCGCAAATTTGATTTGCGACGGATTTTGTCAAATTTTTCGTCTCAAAATTCTTCTCTAATCTCTTGTTTTTTTGTAGTGACCAAACATGAGTGGATACTTGGCCATTGACCACAAAGTCATCTACAACTATAATCCGTTAGCTCGAAATATGATTTTCTGATTGGTGAAAATATTAAAGTCACAAAAAATCCTTATTAAACACATACCTGTGTTCTTTGCTCCTTTAGGTTCAGCCTACATCTCCTATGAGGGCCTTCATTTGAACCTAATTGTTGAGAGAGTTTTCACTTTAGCAATACATCACTTCATCTACTTTTCCATAGCCAGTGACAAGGAGTTCATGAATGCAAGATAATTTGCAAATGGCAAAAATTACATATGGAAGGAGCCCTGACATCCACTGTCTACTGATGTCTGCCATATAACCACGATTGTGAAGTTTCAAACTATCCATCTGCCACCTTCTGAAATTGCAGGTGAAGCTTTATCATTAGCTTGCACAAGCTACAGCGAGAATTCACTGTGTAACAACCCAGACAGAGTCCGCATGCTCGAAACCCCAAAGGTGCATTTGAGGCATTACCTTCAAGGCTGGGGACTTACTATCACGTCAGAGCCTCTCTCTGGCTCCACAATGCACATTAGGTTTAACACATCACATGACTAGCATGGTAATTACTTTATTCTGAAAATCCAAAGCAATCTGCTAGGGCCTGCACTACTGGGTGTAATCTCTCGGCTCCTTATGTAACAGAAATCTGACTCATTTGCAAGCAATATTAATTTGACGGAGTGCCAAGGCTGTTAAAACAGCGCTATATTGTCTAGCCAATCCCTTGAGGGTATGGAGCAACAGACCTTCAACTAATCGCAGAATAAGACAAGCCCAGTGTTATTACCTGGATCAGTAAGATATCCCAGTGGTAGCATATCGAGGTCAGGCCATGATTTCCCCAACAAGCCACTGGCGCCAATCATTTTAGCGGCAGAGAAGTCCCTGATGAACAATAAGTTATCAGATTAAAAATAGGTGATCTAAGTCCATGACTTTTGAGCTCGGCTGTCGCATGTTAATCACCTCGCAACATCAAAATGTGATGCAACATCTCCCCATGAATCCCAATCATCTGCAGTAATTCTATCACGCCCCCGAGCTCCCGTTCGAGCCCGCGACATCTCACCTCCGGTTGATAAGTTGCGACGTCCCAAGTTGTCGCCGACCTCATCTAAACATCAGAGATTTAATTGCGCACACGGAAACCATAAAACACCCGGACAAAAATTTTAACTGGGAAAACATTGGGAGAATATATACATTTCCATTACTCGATCAAACTTGTACCACCATATTTACAAAATACAAACCGTAGTTTACCAGTGCACACATTACTAACCCTTCGAGAGTAAAAACAGAAAAACCGATGACCTGCCATCCAACCCGTAACAACCTTCAACATCCTTTGCTTGGCATCCACTCAAAATCTAACTCCACCTCATCCCGTCTCCCATTTGAAACTCAGCTGTCTCATACTCTATATGCACTGGAGCTCCAGAACGTACTGGGGGTGGTGGCGGTGGATTATTCATGGCTCGGGTCGGGGTTTTGAAATATTTGGTTGAAAACAACCGTGAGACACTTCTCAGTAAGTACACCCTTAAACCCAACCTAGGCTATCACGTACCTCCAGACAATCATATAGATACACATGCATTCGTACACATCAAACCATTACATTGTAGGCACATCAAATAATCTAGTCAAACTCAAGCATGGCGCACACCCGTACTCAATCACAATCATATCGTATGCAAACACGTGCATGTATCGTTCTCATTTCACTATTCTTTCCATTCTCATTTTCACTTTCACATCTACTCGCCAGTGACCCGCATTGAAGTACACGCCTCAGGCACACTGCGATCATTCATTTTCCTCTTTCACTCGCCAGTGACCCGCGTTGAAGTACATGCCTCAGGCACACTGTGATCATCCACTTTTAACTTTCACTCGCCAGTGACCCGCGTTAAAGTACACGCCTTAGGCACACTGCGATCATTCACTTTCTACTTTCACTCGCCAGTAACCCGCGTTAAAGTACATGCCTCAGGCACACTGCGATCATTCTCTTTCCACAACACTTTCAGGCCCGCGTAGACGTACACGCCTCAGGCCATGTTTCTTGCCCGCGTAAATATACACGCCTCAGGCTCAACATCTACCACCTACTGCACAACCCGCGTAGAAGTTCACGCCTCAGGTTGGCAGTCTTCCGGTAATATCGGGCATCGTCCCGTGTAAACGTACACGCCTCAGGACGGCACAATTTTCCACAATTTCTCATACCATGCCACCACCATTCTTTCTTTCTCAAGTACACGCTCAATACGCATTTACCACAATCCACTGGCCCATTACACGTGACCCGCACACGCACCATTTAACACACAATTCATGCTCATTCAGCATTGGACATGGCAATATCAATAATTAATTTTAATCTGACTCACATGTGCATCCAACAAGCATATACAATCACCCAATTGCACAACAACATGCTCAATTTGATCATCACAATTTATTTATAATTAAATATGCATCCAACACGTAAATTCCCATTTTTCTCCAACTAAATGGGGTCGGATTAATTCCGATCCTTCATGGGACTTTCTCGCCATAATTTCTAGGTTCCAAAAATTCAACTTGCGTCTCGATCGGACCATCACAGCCCCGTGAACAGTAATCCAGAGCTTATGAACAGTGATTCGCAGCATATAAACAGTAATTTGTAGCCCCCATTTTTCTGATATTACCCGAATTAATTCCTAAGGCCCGCCATAAAATTTTCATGCCCTATTCATACAATTCCGCACCTAATTCCATACTGATTTTGTTCGAAAATTACCCGTCGATACCCGAAGTCCTAAATTAGGTTTAGGCGCGACTTACCCGCGTTCTAGACTTTCGCGGCTAGAACGGATAGCGGCGGCCCTTAATTGGGAACGGCGGCGACGGCGTATGGCTCCCGAGTGGTGGCTATCACGCCCCGTACCCTACTGGAACGCAACATCCCGTCACGGTCGATCATGGTGCAATGCTCCCAGGAAGCATTGCCGACCCAACACCCAATCAGAGATCAAACACATGCGGAAGCAATGTATATAATTAAATATATATACCCGTACAATATAATACATGAGACCAAGGTAGAACAACCAAATAGCAATCAAGCACCTCAGAAATATATACACTGGTATTACCAACAAAAAACCTTTTTTTTTTACAATGTTCACTACAACAAAAAAAAGGAAACACCAACAGTTGGAAATAACCAAACAACCACTTCTCCGTTCTGCTCCGTCTCCACCGGGGTGCATGCTCGACGACCGCTGGATAAAATGCGGTATTCCAAAAAGAGGTGGTGACCCTCAAGGCCCCTGTTGGGGGGTCTGAAAATATGGGTTATTACAACCGTGAGACGAATTTCAGCGAGTATAACCCCCTAAACCTAGGTTAGGCTAACATGCAATCTCCTGACTGACAGCACAAACAACACTGCAATCCAACTCATAAATAAACTCCGATCTAGGCCCCTCCGCCTAGATCACTACTAGCTGACCCCGCAGGTTATTCACAATAATCATATAATCAAATCACATACCCAAGCACTCGGTTCACGCGTACGTCAAACGCATGCTCATACTCAATAGTGATAATATCGCGTGTCATTCATCGAGTCCCGCATGCTCGCATTCTCGCCCACGCATTCTTATGCATGCAAATGTCCACATTCATGTCTCGGCTCACTAGCCCACACTCGCACACTGGGACTTTCTCAATTTATCATTTAATACGACCCGCGTAAAAAGCATCAGGTCTCTTTATTTAATCACAACACTTCGTGGCCTACGTTAAGACGCATCAACTCGCCAGTGTCTCTAGCCCGCGTCAAAATGTATCAGGCGCAACACCAATCTCCACGTAACCGAGCTTAAAAACGCATCGGGATGGTCGTCTTCCGGACGTACCGGGCATCGTCCCGTGTAACACGCATCAGGACGGCACACCCCGCATAACACGCATTAGGGCGAAATGTGATCACACGAACATACAACCAATTATTATCTGAACCCCGCGTAACACGCATTAGGGCATTTAGGTGATCACATGCTCATAGCAGGCACGTATTCTCGCACAATTCGTCACACGTCCGGACGTACCGGGCATCGTCCCGTGTAACACGCATCAGGACGGCACACATCGCATAACACGCATTAGGGCGAAATGTGATCACACGAACATACAACCAATTATTATCTGAACCCCGCGTAACACGCATTAGGGCATTTAGGTGATCACATGCTCATAGCAGGCACGTATTCTCGCACAATTCGTCACACGCCTCATTCCCGGCATTCACTATACGTGCCATGCAATGCAACACAATGCAACATGAGCATCAAATATCATTAGGAACTCAGTCAATTTCATGTCGCAACAAACGTTCACTGGCCAATTAATACCGTGCGGCCTAATTTCATAATGGATAATTCAATAATATTCAATAATCCAATCAAGCCATTGAATGGCCAATCACACTCCGCACGAGTCGGCCACGCAATCACGCGACATGACATTATTCAAATTTTCCAACAATTGGGTACCGAATACAAGCCAATCAGTCCGGGCATACCCGACAGTACAATAATAAAATCCCCAATTAATCCGAATTAGCCCAATAATTATCTCTAATAATCCCACCAATTTTTCTTGAATTTATTCCACCCATTTGTCCTCAATCCAGTCCGAATTATATACTGACACCACCTAAACCAGTCCAGACTACACTGATAATACCTAGGCCAGTCTAGAAAAAAGCACAATCAGTCATAATTCGGGTTTAGGAAAGATACCCACCTATTTTCTGGACCATGGCGACGGGGAACGGTGGCCGATCACTGATGAATAGTGAAACCGGCGGCGGAATTCCCGGGTGCGCGCAATGTTCACTCGGTACTGTTCACAGCACTGTTCACTCGGTACTGTTCACGCGTGTACTGTTCACGCGTGTACTGTTCACAGGCTGAACGGACAGGGCTGGACGGTGGCCGGCGAGACGGCGGAGACGGCCGCGCGGCGTACGGACGGACATGAACAGTAAAATCCGTACGGACGTGAACAGTAAAATACATACGGACACTGTACGGATAGGGATGGACAGCAACGTACGGGCGTGCTGGACGTCTGGGCTTCGACAGCGCGTCGATTAGAGCTCCGGCGAAGCTCCGGCGAGGCTCCGAAGCGGCGGCGGTGTAAACCCGGGAGAGAAAAAGAAGGAAAAAGAGAGGGAAAAGGAGAGAGAGAGGGCTGGACAGAGATGAGGCTGAGGCTGGGAGACTGTGGTGGTCAACGGCGGCGCACGGCGGTCGGCGGCGGCGCTCCGGTGGTCGGCGACAAGCTCCGGCAAGGCAAAAACTAAGAGAAAATGAGAAGAAGAGAGGAAAAAGGAAGAGAAGCTGCTGGTCTGCTGGTCTGAACGTGAGGGAGGGCTGAGGAGAGAGAAACAGCAGTCCAAAGTGGTCAAATAAAGCAGCCCAAGGTGTCAAGTGTCGCCGATCCGTCGGTTTTGACCAAAATACCCCTAATCCGACGGTTCTAATTCAATCTTATCCAAAAAGTGAGGGGTAAAATGGTCCTTGGCCCTCAATAATGCAGCTGATAACCCTGGTAATTATCCTAAAATTTTTCCAAAAAAATTCGGAATTAATACCGGCCCAGGGGCAAAATCGTCATTTTTTCGGTCCCGGGGCGAAATTCCAATTTTCGTACATATGCGTTCCATATGTGTGTGGCCAACATAATATGGAGTCAGATTCGCAAAATTCACTTTTTAAGCTCTCGGAAATCGACTGCGAAGTTTCGGAAATAAAATAATATTATTTTTTCAATTTTTGTCAAAATTCCCGTTTTTTGTCCAAAACCACTCTAAATGTGCGTGGCCACCCCAAAATGACCTTGGCCGCGAAAAATAACCTCAAACGGCCTCCGAATCCAGTCCCGGTGCCAACAGGGGCAAAACCGTAATTTTTCTCAATTTTCGTCAAAATTTCAATTTCTGGCTAGATTAGCCCCAAATGTGTGTGGCCACACCAAAACGACGTTGGTCCTGCAAAATAATCGTAAACGTCCACAAAATTTCGACGTCGAAGTTCGGGTCCAATCTCGCGATCAAATTTGCTCATTTTAAAATTCTAGAGCCTCTCACTAACGGGTGGCTGTTTAGGTATTACGCGTATCGACTTAGGGTCATCCAAATCGTAATGGCCTCGATTTTCGAGAGAGCGCGAGGAATTATCACTAGTACCGGAGATTTCGGTCATTTAGGTTAGTTCGGGAATCGTTCGCCATGTGTACTCTCGGTCATGCGGAATCACCCGCGATCCGATCGTACATCATTGGCCGAATCGGATCGGTCACCTTCCTAAGATCAGTCCACGTTGGTCTAAAATATTCCCTCGGCGTTCTTCGAAGTTCGTGCCTAACTCGCGATCGGGTCCCCGGTCCACGTACCTATTCCTATTTAACCTTTCCCATAAGGTTAGTATCCCGTGATTGATCAGGTCCGGGCGAGACTTTCTAAAATTAAATGAGAAATAATTTACACTTTACTGATCTCGAAAATGAGTCGAAATTCAGGATGTTACAGTGGTAATCAGCTTGGGTGGCGGCGACGCGGCTTGGGCGACGATTGGGGTCTCACGGTCAAGAGAAAAAGAGGAAAAGAGAGAGAAACGGTAACTGGTGGTGGTGGTTTGGGGTTGGTACGGCGACTAGGCGGTGGCTTGGCGTGCGGTCCGACGCGGCGGTGAGCGGCGGAGCCGGCGGTGGAAGATCCGGTGGCCAAATGGAGCTCACGGCAAAGGAGAAAAAAGAAAACCAAATGGGGGAGGGGGTTAGAAGAGAGAGAAAAGTGTCTTGGACTAAATAGTGTATTTTGACCAGTGGTGGAAATGACTATAATACCCTTGTCTCACAAATTTAATCCAACGGTTCCGATTCGATCTTATCTTGATTCAACGGTCGAGATCGATTCTTGTACAAAAATATCCAAGGATATTCTTGTAATTTCCAAAATATCCAAAGGAAAAATTATCCAATCAAAATTTGAGGGCAAAATTACCAAAATGCCCTTTACCCTTAAAGCTTGTCCTTTTATAAATCCTAGGGGTATTTTGGTCACTTTCTCCGTTTCTTGTCCAAATCGAATTTTTCCGAACGAATTGAGTGCACCAAAAATTCACACGTGTCACGTGTAACGTCGTCCTAATGTTCCAGCGTGACTTCCTAATTTTCCGGTGTCCAATTTGGGCGAAAATTCCATAATTAAATTCTATTAAACGCAACTTGAGCGTTTCTCGAGCTAATGGATGGCTTGCTGGGGAAATTCGTAGAATCGACTCATGACTGATACTGAATTGAGTCACGTGCAAGTCCATTCAGTGCGTGACTATCTCGGTTGTCATAAAAATCGCGAAGATCAATCACTTGATCCGAGGGGTATGATCGTTCGGTATAATTTCGGAATCATTCGTCAAGTCGTTTCTTGGTCCAACGGAATCACCCGCGATCCACTACTAGGACAGTGGCAAACTGACCCCTAACTATCCTTTGATCAGCCAACAGTGGCTCAAAATATCATTTTCACGATTTAATGGTCGAAATTCATTCACGGTCGAATTTCCTTTAGTCGTGCGAATTTAATTCTCCTATTAGCCTTTCCCTAATGGTTAGCATTCCCAGGAGTGATCAGTTCCGGGCTAGAATTTACTGTGAGCACATTTCATAAAATTCAGTATTTCATAAATCCCAAATGGACTAATTTTTCAGGATGTCACAAATTCTGTACAAGTTGCTCAATCCACTCACAGCCTTTGCCATATCTGGTGTCACACTAGTTCCAGGAGATAGAGAATACAGTATGGGACGGTCAAGCTCCTTTAGAACCTGTGCAAGGCCACATCAGACATTGTAGCCGCCTCAGTTTTCATTTGCAGGACCTCAGTAACAGAAAGGACAGTGTTGAATAGGTGATAAAAGATAAAGAGCCATCATATCGCACCTTGGAGATGTACATGATCTCATTTATGTTCAGATCATCGCCAAATAGTCATTTTTTACTGCATGAAAATGATAAACAATTAGTGTTCAAGATAGTGATTGAAATGATTCATAAATTAATTTCATCAACAGTCATTATTTAGTTACATCATTGTTTTAAACTAATTGAAGCAGTTGAATTTAAGAGGTGATCGGCAGCCCCAAAAATTTACAAAACTCCTGATCAACTCACTGAAATCAACGCCCCATGATGCATATTGCTGATAAAGCGACCTCAAGAAGGCTTTTCCAGCTCCTAAGTCAGTATTTACACTCATGAATCCATGTCACATCCAAGCACAAACCTTTTCCTTCATCCCTATTTCTTGTGCATGCCAAACCCAACCGGACTCTTGATATGCACTTCCCTAGTATGGAAATAGAGTAGAAGCACAGAAGTTATTTCAGAGAAAAACAAGGGTCACGATTGATACTTTTCCTAAGACTATGGCAGCAGATCAGTCTATTTTGATAACAGCAAACATAAATAGTTTAAAGGAACTCACTCTCATCAGTAATTTTAACACCAATGATAATCAATCTTGTCTAAAATAAGGCTTTGTGCAACACAAAGAAAATCAGCAGATGAAAGCCTACGAGTAAAATGAACAAACCGTGGTCGTATCCAAGATAGGAGTCTTGGCATTGACAGCTTGCGTGCTTATTCCTCTCATGATGTGTATCCCGAACTTTAGACCCATGCTATGGACTTTATTTGCGACTTCGGTGAACCCTTGCCCACCTCTAGATGAAGGCCATCGAACTGTCTCAAAGTACAAGGACAGGAAAAGGATCTGATTTAAGGCTAGAACTGCCAGTAATCAGAACAGAGATCAAGATGTGAGAACTCACCCGCTCAAGAAAATATGTTGCCACTCTAGGGAGCTTTTCTAACTCGTTCCTTCGGTTGTATGTGGCTTGAATGGCTTCATCCTTCCACAGTTCCTCAATAAGAGGTGAGTGTTCATGACTGCCAGAAAGAACGATGGCTTCTAGATTGACAGATGCTATTGCCTTGAGAAGCCAATCTGAGAATCCTTTCAGCTTTGAGGCCATGGAATAGGTTGACTTAGTTTCCTACAGATACATTTTCTCTGTCAATTGATTACAAATTAGTCTGGCTGATCCAGAAGAAGAAATATATATATATATATATATATATATATATATATATATGAAAACAAGTAGATTAATTTATGTTATGACATTTTAGAGCATGTAACTTTTCCAAAGGCCTCGCATCCCATCGCTCAGTGCTCTAAAGGAACCCAGAGTAACTGTTCAAACTCAAGAGGAAGAAATGCAGTTAAGAGAGAGGTTCAAAAGATGCTGTCAATCCTTATATTATACCTGAAGAGTGACATCCATCAATCATCACTCCTTTTCCCTTCTCCCTTGAGCTTCCTCTTTTGAACTGTTTGTGACCTACAAGCGATATGCCGAGATCTGACTATGACTATTTCCATCATCACAGAGGAATATATGAAGAGCCGAAGGCAGCCTGCTTCACAACATACCTGAAGAACTGGGTTGGTCAATTAACGGGCTTTTCCCCCTTCCCCTTCAAAGTTTCCTCTTCAAATCTCTCACGTCCTTCGAGCAGTATGCCCAGATAGCAGTATAGATTGCTCTGGATCATAAGCTTAATATTTTGACGTTCATCATCAGAAAAGGGGACACCATACAGAATCTTGGCCTGAAATTAGTACATAATTGACTAAAAGTCACATAGACAGCATTATACCCCTGAACTTAACACTGCTTCACTTGACATCAAGATTAACAAAGCTGTTGGGTCTACCTAGAAAAGCACATGATGGAGGATGAATCACTGCTTGTCTAAGATAAATCAAAGCTTAGAACTGTTCTAACTAATCTAACCGGCTTGAATATAGTGCGTGTGCCCGGATTTATCAAAGCCGACCAGAAGCAGTTTGTGATGAAGATCATTCTGGCCAAGGCTGTCTCTGGTCGTTTCTTCACCAGATTTTGCATTATCCGGAGGAATTGACAAAGACATGATTGCACAGACTAGCTTTGTCCTAGTCTGTAGATGAAAACACCAAGCATCGCCAGAAGTTCGACAAATAAAAAGAAGATAGAGAACCACTACAACAAAAAGTCCACATTATCACCAAGGACTTACCTTGTCCCATATACGGCCTGGAGCACTCTTGCCCCTCTATCTGATAGGATCCATCTGCAGCCACCCATAAATCAAGTCCTCCTTCGCATGGAATTCCAGCTGACTGCAAAAATCCAAGAGCAAGCATTCAGTTGATTATCATAGAATGAATTGCATGTCAAGCAGAGTGAAATAATGCCTAGAGAATCACCTTGAGCATCCAAACCTCTTCTTTCATAATTTCCCGGTTATTAATCAATATGTCTGTGTTTCCGTTGCTAGCATATGTCTTAAGGCCTAATTCCAAAAAAAAGCACCAACTTTAGGTCAAGCGATAATTCTGGTCCGAACTTTTTTTGTTCCATAAAAAAACACCAACTTTAGGTCGAGGGATAATTCTGGCTTGAACTTTTTTTTGTCCCGTAAAAAAGCACAAACTTTAGATTGAGTGACAATTTCGGCCTCAATTTTTTTGTCTCGTTAAAAATCACCAACTTTCATCATGATCCCAAATCTAACCCTCTATTGACTTTTACCATTATTTGAGAAAGAAGGTTATGGTGATGAGCCTGGCGAATCTCGTCTATGATATCTGTTGACAGGCAGTGGTCGATTTCAGATTACGTTTTGCTAGAGAGATTCAATCTGGAGATATTTTTGACTTGTCAGTGAAGTGAAGGAGATGAACAGTTTTACCATTAATCTTCAAATTGTGGCTTAGAGAATAAGACAATAAATATTGCTTTAAATCCAATTAGCAAGCCACATAGATTTATTGCTAATGTGGAATAGTCAAGTTAGATAATCAATGGTTCTAAGTCAATGAGGGCCAGATTTGAGATTTAAGTCAAAGTTAATGCTTTTTTATGAGACAAAAAAAGTTGGGGCCAAAATTGTCCATCGACTTAAAGTTGGTGCTTTTTTACGGGATAAAAAAAGTTCGGGCTAAAATTGTTCCTTAACCTAAAGTTGGTGCTTTTTTATGGGACAAAAAAAAGTTCGGGCCAGAATTGTCCCTATACCTAAGGTTGATGCTTTTTTTTGGAGTTAACCCTATGTTTTAATGTAACCCCCAACATTTAACTGGGCACTGATTATTTGGCATGGTTTCTGCCCCTCCTGTCAAATCGACCAAGATTCAACATCATCAGCTTTCTTCGTAGCGTGACAAAAGATGACATGCAATGATAAGTTATAAGATACGGAAGAATCAAAACAAGCTCAACTAAGCTAAGTCTCAAACTCACCTTACCCCAAAACCCAGCTACTTTATCATACCAGTAGTATCCTGGCCATGGCTTTTTCGGAGGATTTGGGCAGCCCCGCAGCCGAAGCAACTCTTTATCACCCGGAGCCTCACCATTCACATAAACAAGGTTTGGAGGGATTTGATTTGCTGGGCACGATACCTCAGAGCTCATTATTTGCTTAATTTCTGATTCTGGCAAGAGCCACTTTACTATTCTAGAACATTTCCCCAAGTCACTTGGCTTCATTTCATCGATCCTACAGCCTAAGCAGGTGACGCATTTTCTGCCCTCAGGCATAGATCCCATAGCTCTTAATACACATTTTTGACAATACTTTGCATAGCAAACAATGCAAACATCTTTTTCTGTGAATCTATTGCCTTTAAAGCAGCGGTAGCATGACCCTTTCTTTCCATTATTTTCAGCTCTGTGCTTCACAGGGAAACTATCGACCTCATCAAAAACCGATTCGTCGTCAAAAATTTCAGCTGAGTCTGAATCCCTGAAAGTGGCAGAAGATGGTTTCTTGGCGTGGTGGGGCGACTCATTATGAGAATCCTCCTCCCTTTGGGACAACATGTTCGAGGACAGGCAGGGAGGAGTGGAATCTGCAGATTGCATTTGCATACTGGCTTCCGCAAAATCATCAGGCAAATTCGGCAAATGCAAGATTTCAGATATAATATTCGTCTCATCCTGGTTCGGCATCTCCACCACAGCTCCTCCATCCCCGATGCACGACACGGAGATGAGACGCAAAATTTTTATCACAGAATCGACGATTTCAAGCTGAACTAGGGACAATGATCAGGTTTCAGGCAACCGGGCTTGCGAAAGACGACCGACAAGGACCGTACCTGGATCGATCCCGGAGTTGCGATTCGCCGAATCTGCTGACAACGCCGATGCAACCACCGCAAGCTTGAGGAGACGGCGAAAGCGAGAAGGCCGGCGGCGAGCCGGGCCGAGTGTTGTCAGGTCGGATTGACTGCGAGTTGCAACGGCAGTAAGTGCTCGCGCCCTCCATCCTTCAAATCGGAGGAGTTTTCGGAATTAGGGCTTAAATTCGAAGTTCGTTGGAATTCGAGCTGTGAAGTTCAACTCTTTTAACTGTTTGAGCCGTGGGATTTTATGGAAATGGTGGATTACGGCGTTGTGGAGCCGTGGGGTCTGACTGTGTTTAAGGAGATAATTATTTCTTATGATTACTAACAATGGAATTACAAGAATATATATATATATATATATATATATATATGATCAAACCTCGTAAAATAACTATTTTATGGTCACTAATATATTTATTAACACTCCCTCTTAAGTTGGGATATAAATATCAAATAATCCCAACTTGTTACATAAAAAACTCGTCTAGTAAAAATATCTGCAAACTAATCATACGTCGTTGTATGTTGAAGAATGATCTCTCATTTGAACTTTTTCAAGTGCAAATTGACAATCAACCTTAATATATTTGGTTCACTCATGAAAGATATGATTATTTACAATATGAATACCTGATTGCTTGTTACAATATAACACCGATAAGTCTAATGTTGAGGATACTTTTGTCAGAATTTTGCATATCAACATCAGACCCACTAGGCTAGGTTTGTGCCCTTGTTAACTCTTTGCTGCCATTCATTGCAATTACCACTTGACTTAGGTAAGCCTCAACTTGCATTCTCTTCAGGCTCTTGAAGGTGCAGGAGAAAGTCAGGAAGAAAATTTACCCGGTAACTGATTTGTCAAGGCCGAATTTTTTAGGCAATGCCTCTTCCTTCAATGACAGGGAGGGGGAATTACCAGCACCTGATAAGGAAATCACGTAGGATTTTGCGAGCCTTGCCGGACTTTCTTTGCAAGATAAACGATGGTGTCTCCGCCAGACAGCATATGCACTCGCAGTTTGGGATCCAGTGTTTCCTCACCCTGAAGCAAGTATTGTAGATAGTTTAAAAGACCAAGTAGAAGAGATCAACTCTATCGCGCATTCCTCGGGAGGCTTCAGTTCGTTTGTTCCTTGATGGCTCCTGGCAACCTTCTGAAACTCTTACCACCATATTGAGATGGATGGATGGCTCTCTAAATGGTATGGATAGCGTAGTGGATAATTTTGTCTGGATCCCGCACCCTTCCAAATCTTTTTCTGTTACTAGTGCTTGAACCAAATCCGTAGGAAATGGCATCCAGCCCCTTGGCATGTCTTCATTTGGGATCGCCATATAGCGCCTCGTCATGCTTTTCTTCTGTGGCTGATATCCCTCAACAGGCTACCTACCCAGGTATACCTATTACAAATTCACAGGATTGATGATGCCTTGTGCGCTTTTTGTGGCTCCACTCCAGACTCAATCAACCACCTTTTCTTTGAATGCGCCTATACCAGTCGAATGGCGTCTCTGTGGGCTACTAAATGTAATCTACCCTGGCGCAACCGCCCCTGGCAGGAACATATCATGTGGGCAATGCAAGTCTGCGGAGGTTCTTCTTTTGCTCACCGTATCTCTAGGTTCTCCTTTGGGGCCTTATGTCACATCATATGGACCGAAAGGAACAATGCGATTTTTAGGAACAAGAGCGTCTCCATCCCTGGCATGCGTAAGCATCTTATCAAAGCCGTCAAGGACAAGGCCATCTCTTCTGGGAGAGTTGAGGACACTTATAGGAACCGCATTCTTCAGAGGAAGTGGGACCCTGCCTCCGTCCATTTTTGGCTAGTGTTGTTCCAAGCTGATCCAATGGCCTCTGAGTGGACCTTCGGAGTTTGGCGTCGGCCCATCCTACGGATGGGTTTTTTGTTTTTGCCTTTTGCTTTTTACCTTTCTGGCCGGCACTCGGCTTGTTGTATAGTTCTTGCTGGACCCTCTTGACCCTCTTCGGACATTACTATGTCCTTATATGGTCTTGAGATGGTTTGAGCTTAGGTTGTACTTGGTGTTTGAAAAGTTATACTCATACTTACCTTACCAAAAAAAAAAAAAAAAACTCTAGCTGCAGAGATGATGGGGTGACATGCACGGATCCTTCACCCCAAAGGGATCCCCGACAGATCACTGAAATTACACATGAAGGGGCCAAATATAGCCAGAGTATTCCTGTAATGGCACTTACAGGTGGGACAACTGAGCAACCGAATGATGGGGCATCTACAAGGGATCAAGGTATAGCTTTCCCTGTTCACACTTCAGACATCTTCAGTAAGGAAATAGAGCTGGATTATAGAGGTAAAAATGAGATGCCCACATCCCGAAATATCATTGATGATGGATATAGTGAAGCTCCTAATCCCAATGGCCATGCTGGTGGTCGAGTTTCCAGGGGTAAGTATTGCATCTTTGTACTCTCGACTTTTTCTTAGATGTCTTTACAATGGTTTTGCAAGTTCTTTTCCTTGTCTGAGCGTTTTTTCGGACGGCCTTTCCTGGCCGAAACTTGGGGACTACCAATCTGAATATTTTGCAAGTATGTACTTGAATATTTTTCTTTCTTGACTTCCAATCGCAGTATTTGTTAGCGATAGCTGAACTGAAACCTGGATCCACATCTGGACCCTGAAGATTGTATTTTAGTTGGGTCAACCAGTGACTGTTGAAGTTTGATAAGCTGACATGCACAGGTTATGTGATTTGATGTCTAATGTCATGAATGAACAAACCCTTAAAACTGCATTTCAGCAGGATTTTCATTTCTTCAACAGTTCGATTCTGATTTCGTTTGATGTGCCTGACCAATTTTTCAGCCTATGTTCTGTTGGTGACCACGGGAATTTGGGCACACGCAAATACAGAGTGGTGAATGGGACTGGGTTCCTTTTCACCTGCCTTCTCTAGCAACCACGATAATTTTCTTTTATGAATTTGTGGTGGAAAAGAGATGGATGCTAGAAGGTTGCAACTTTCCCAGTAGACACTGATACGGGGCTCATACTAGTTCACAAAAGTTTAATATGTTACCACTACATTCCATGATTAATTAACGTGCTTTGTCTAATATTCTAATCAATTGAATGTGTTATTTCATTTCTGGAATTGTTGATATGATAATATTTCGCTTTTTCTCTGTTATGGTTTTTTATGTCTCGTATTTATCAAAAAATATGTATTTGTATTGGGTCATTATCTTATTTTTTACATTCTCGGTCATCTGTGGGTAAAAATGCTTATGCATTGTCATTACTGAGGTGCATAGAGATGAAACTAAATAGCTGAGATATTGATGAAAACAGGTAAAATTTTTGTTGATTCTTCATACTCTCTGATAATTTTGTATTAACAGCAACGTATTTTATTGTCAGAGAAGTGAGCACATCGGAGCAGGTGGATTATGTAATCAAGCAAGCTTCTAGCGTGGATAACCTTTGCAACATGTATGAAGGGTGGACACCGTGGATTTGAGTATGTGACGACAGCGATTCGGATGGGATTTGGGAGCTGCATTCTCAAAACATCACATGGTGCAATGTGCAGCATACTGCATTTGCATGCAAATTCCAACTCCTGAACTCAGTGGAGCCAAAATGGATTCGAGCAACACTGTGAATAAGCAAATGGTGTGTCAATGTGCTGGTCAAACTTGTTTCAAATCTCGCTGTCTCGCGAGTGAGTTGCAGCACATTGATTGCCAGGTCAATTTGGTACTTTGGTTTGGGCTTGGACTAGGAATATAATTTCTGTTCATCCTGGCTCGATGCATATTGTAATATTAGAAAAAAAAAGGGAGTTGAAAAGTCAAAAAGCAGAACAGTTGGAGCTTTAGCTTATTAAGCCGAGAGAGTGCACGGCTGATAAAGGAGAAAGGAAAAGAAAGAAAGAGAGGAAGAGAGAGGGAAGAAGAAGAAGAAGAAGGAAAATGAGGTTTTGCACCGTGCGAATCTCACCTAGCCAATTGGACTTCGTATCACAACACCCGGTAAGAACTCATGTCCCTCGCTTGTTCCATTGGAGTAGTTTCGGATTTAGGGGTTGAAATTCGGAATTATAAGAGATTTATGCGGTGAAATTCAATTTTTGAGTTGTTGAGCTGCGTATATATATAGTTGATAGTTTAAGGTGTCATGGAGCCGTGAGATTTTACGGATCTTGATTTGGACTTACGGTTTGCCCAATATGAATCTTTGAAGTCGGCCGCACAAGGTGAACAGTGCGCAACTAGCGGGCTTTAGGCCGATTTTAGTCGATTTTTGGCTTGGTTTGGGATGGCCAAGTTGGGGCTTTTGTAATACTCGGAATGGGCTTTCTTTTGACTATATTTTGCTAGGATTGGTGTTCGATGGAGAAAGTTATGGCGCGATCAAGTTTTGTGCTCAACCTCCGCGTTGTGGATGATTTGGATAATGGCTTTGGATGAGCAATTTGTGGGCGCCTTTGAGTTGTCTTGTTAGCGTTTAAGCATTGTTCAGCCGTTTAGTGATTATTGTAGTATTTTACTTAGTTTTGATGTCGATTATCGTTTAATTGATAGGATTACGAGATCGTTGGTTCGAGTGAGCGTCATTATATGATTTTTGGGGATTCAAGTGAGTGGTACTATTTCTTTTTTGAATTTGTAAACTTATGTTTAGAAAATGAGATGTTATAAATATGTTATCATATAAGAAATGACATTTTGTTTGCATAAATTTGGATCGAGCAATTATTACCATTTTGTATTTGAGAAAAATTTGAGAATGATTGTATGAAATGTATTATTAAAGGATACATGTGTACCGCTTTGTGAATTGATTTATGACATGAGTTTTCGAATGATTTGAGAAACACTTTACAAAAAGGATTTTTGGTGGTTGAGTTGAGTTGTGAAATATCATATACTTGATTTTTGGAATGTGTTTTGTCTGACGAAGAAAGATTGTGTTTTATTTTCCGAAAGCAATTGGTGATATTTATTGTGGATTATAAGATTTATTATGGATTTGGTATTGTGGATTATTGGAAGATGTATGTTTGGTACTCAATATCGCCGTGAGCCCATTGAGAGGCTTGTGGATATGCGCATACTAGTCTAGGATATCCTTGTGGCCGAGCCACCAGCTTATAGTAGGTGAAGATCTTGCCAAGGGAGGAATCTTGGTCACCTTATCACGGGGCAAAATGTGTGATCATGATTTGATATTGAGCAATAGAGTTGGTCAATGGATAGACCATCGATGTATTTTCTACTGTGTTAGGGCAAATCCTTGAGAGCGATGATAGTGCGGCTGCCGCTCAAAAAGGATAATATCGGGTCGGGTTGAGAGATGGCAGTGCGGTTGCGCCTCTACCCCGAACGAGGTCTTTATGATGAGATTCATCAATGGAATAGACCATTAATGTGTGATTTGAGATTGGCCAATGGAATGGACCATTGGCGCGTGTTTTTTAATGAGATTGGCCAATGGAATGGACCATTGGTTTTTGCTTTGATATTATTGATTTAAATGAGTATTTTTTAGTTTGTATCAAGTTTTGAGAAAGGAAAATAACTCATATTTGATATGATATGTATATGATATTGTAGGTTTGAAATTATGAGTTTATGGTAATGGTTTATGTATGCATAGTGATTGCTAGATCTTCTTAGAAGAGATATGCACTACTTGCTGAGCTGTCGTTGCTCAGCCCCCTCTTTTCCCAATCTTTTAGGTTCTTTATTTAGTAACCAATAGAGCGAGAGCGATATCATAAGGACTTTTAGGTGATTTGAGGTTGCGTCCTTCAGGTGGAAGGACGACCGTGTCATCTCCCATCCTGGTAGATTTCTGAGTGTGACATTTATTGGTGTCAGAGCTTAGGACATGATTTTTGGGGTACAGAGTCTATGGGACATTGTGAGGTTGTGCATTAGCATGTATGTTTCTTTTAAGGTCTTGGTGACCGTTGGTTTTGATTCAGAGAAGTATGCTTCGCCCTGTAAGAGATAAGAAAAGCAAGCGAGTTGCTACCTTTGATATCGGAAATGTATCAGAAGGTCCTTGAAAAGCAATTTCGACAAGGAGATAAAGAGGGCTATTACGATCTAAGTCTGACTCTCACGGAGTAGAGCAAGTTAGATACAGACTATTTTGTGAAAGATATCAAATTTGAGGTCAAGGCATGTGCCACGATACTTAAGAGTATGGAAGACCTTGTGGATGCTATGAAATTCACTATGGCTCAAAGGGTCATAATGTGGTGATTAAGTAAAGCTTTGGTATATTGAAGGTGACAAGGGATGGTGTTACCATGACAAGAAGTGCTAAGTTCAATGACTGAAGTAGAAATATTGAGCTAGTCTTGTAAAGCAAGTGAAGGAGAACTAGAACCAAAGACAGCTGGTAAACTTGGATTGGCTCCCGAAGTTGGGAATAGAGGAAGCCCTAAAAAGGTTGCTCAGTTGAAATTTGGTGGATATTAAGTTATTGAGTATAGGTATTGCTTATTAGCATTTGGATATATTATCTGAAGTTTTTCTTCATGGCAAGCGGTTAGAGTGACGAGGAAGCTGTTTATCGAAAAACACGGGTTGAGAAAGCAGCTTTACCGTTCATTGATGCTAGCGGCATGCTAGAATGCAAGCTCTTAGATGAAATTAGGGAAGCAGTTTTTGGTATTGAACTAGAAGAACTGGCATCTATTGTATAGTGGCATGATATAAAGCGCTTGAAACTTCTTGGTAGAGTTAAAGGGATCACAAGTAAAGTTTTGGTTCTCTTGATGAAGGCATTTGAATAGAGAACCCATCCTTGAAATATTCAATATCTGTCAGGCAAAGAGATTCACGAAGAAACCTGCAAGATCATTTCTAACTATTGTTTGGGAAGCCGTGCAAGATCTAACGCTCGCTATTTTTATGGTTAGTGTAGTGGTTTTTATAGGTGATGGGATAGGTATAGAGGGATGGCCAAAGGAAATGTATGATGGACTCGGAATATTACTTAGTATATTCCTGGTGGTCATGGTAACAACAATTGGCGACTATAAGCAATCCTTGTAATTTAGAGATTTGGATCAGGAGGAAAAGAAAATATTTGTTTAGGTTACAAATGATGGAAAAAGAGAAAATGTGTCTATTTGTCACCTGATTGTTGATGATGTTGTTCATATATCCATTGGGGGTATAGTTCCAGCATATGGTCTTTTATAGCGAGATACATCCTTTTAATTGACCAGTCAAGCTTGTCAGGTGAGAGCGAGCCAGTCAATGTTTATGGGGAGAAGTCTCTTCTTCTTTATAGGACTAAAGTGCAAGATGGGTTGGGAAAATGTTGGTGATAATGGTTGGTGTGAGGACTGAGTAGGGAAAGTTGATGGAAACGTTGGGTGAGGGTGGAGATAATGAGACACCTCTATAGATGAAGCTGAATGGGGTCGCCACTGTTATTGGTAAGATTGGTTTGGGTTTTGCGGTGATCACCCTTATTGTGCTGACGGTACGATTCTTGGTGGATAACACATTAAAGCATGAATTCACTAGTTGGTCTTCTACATATGCTTTGTCACTTGTTGATTATTTTGATATCGCGGTTACTATAATGATGGTCACTATACCCGGAAGAATTGCCTTTGGCAGTGATATTAAGTCTTGTGAAGAAGCTATTGAATGACAGAGCATTTGTGGGATGCCTCTCAACCTATGAGATAATGGCTTTTGCTAGTTGCATACACACCGATAAGACTGGAACATACACAAACCACATGGTTATTGATAAGATATGGCTAATTGGTAAAGCTACAGTTATGAAGGGAGTTAAGGGTAAAGATATCTTGAAATAAGAAACGTGCGAAGAAGTTTTGGCCATCTATTTGCAGGCAATGATTCTAAATACAAATTCCAAAGTTGGCAAGGATAAAAATGGTAAGCAATCAATTTTGAGAACACCAATGGAATCAACACTTTTGGAGTTTGTATTGTTTTTGGGTGGTGATTTTGCAGCTCATTGCCATTAGAATAAGACCCTACAGTTAGAGCCTTTCAGTTTAGGAAGGGAGAAAACGTTCGTGTTGGTGGCTCGACTAGCTGGTAGGGCAAGGCCTGTATACAAAGGTGCATCAGAAATTGTTCTTAGAATGTGACAAGATTGTTGACAAAGAAAGAAATTTTGCTTTCATGTCTGTAGAACGGGTTAAAAATATGACAAATTTTATTAATGGTTTTGCAAGTGAAGCACTGAGGACACCTTGCTTGTCATTTAAAGGTGTAGATGACATTTCAAATGGAGACATTCCTGAGTGCAGTATACCTTGATCACAATCATTGGAAATTAAGATCATGTATGCCTTGGAGTCAAAGAGGCAAACGAAACTTATTTAGCAGCTGGCATTACTGTCTATATGGTAAATGGGGACACTGTTCTTATTGCTATAGCTGTAGCTAAAGAATGTAGCATCCTCATAGAGGGTGGTGTGGATATAGTTAGACCAGATTTCCGTAACAAATCTATGGAACAAATAAGGAAATCATTCTAAGGATTCGGGTAATGACGCGGTCTATGCCTTTGAATAGGCACACCTTGCTTACCATTATCAAGAAAGAATTCGATGAGGTTGTTGTTGTGACTGGTGATGGGCAAAGTTTGAAATAGTATTATCAATAATTTCTTCTCAAGATGATAGTAAGGACGTGAAAAGTATTTGAAAGTTTTTGTGCGATAATAAGAGTTGGATTATCCAGACGAAAAAACTGATCTTAATGGTAAAGCTTTTGGTATACTAGTCATACCATCTTTTGACAAGAAAGTATAAAGCTTGGGATCCCAGTGCCAAATCGTTCGCACATTTACTTTGGATGCTTATATTGCCTCTTTTTGATCATGTTCTACGCGAGGTTATGGGGCAAGTGTGTAGTTTGGCAAGGTATTTGAGTTAATGCTTAGGAGGAATGCTATTCCTTCGACTGCTATAATTGGATGTTACGAGAAGGCAAATGATGTGGATGTGTTGTTTAATATGTTGAATGATATACATTACGGAGGAGTTGAGTGCGGCTTGGTGATAGGTTGTAGGTGCTTGTTGAAGATTTGGAGGTTATGCATTGTTGTGCACTAGTGTATGATTTTGGGTCGGATGTTGTCTTTCTGAATCCCTTTTTGAATGCCCACGGTAAATGCGGAAGCATTGATGAGACAAAGTGTGACATTCTGAAATCCGACCCACTTGAGATTTATGAAATGAATAGTTTATGAATGTGCTTGTAGTTAGATCTCGTCCGGAATTGATCACTTTGGGATTACTAATCGTTAGGGAAAGGCTAGTTAGGGATTTAAATTCGCGCGATCAAAGAACTCGATTGTGAACCGACCTTTGACCATGAAAATTGTCGAGATAACATTTTGAGCCACTGTAGGCCGATTCAAGGATAGTTAGGGATCATGCGCAAGTTACGTTGTTTAGAACTTAGTAATTAATTAGTGACCAAGTTGGGCATTGGAAATCTGAAAAGTCATGATAGATCAATTGGACGATGTTGTCATTTGCTCGGGTAGCCTCGGATTTGTTCGAATCCTTCTAGAAAAATCGAATTTCGGCGATAAATGGAAAATGACCATTTTACCCTTGGAAGTTTGTTAAGGCCAATGTAATTGGAGAATGGCATTTTGGTCATTTTGTCCTAACTTTAGAAAATGACAATTTTGCCCTTGGACTTTCTCTGAGAAATCCCCAAATTGCCCTTGGATATTTTGGAAAGATTCGATCCGGACCATTGATCTTAAGATAAAATCGAATTTAGGCCGTTGATTTGGTTTCTGAGAGAGAGGCATGATGGTCTTTTGGCACCTCAATTATTGGCCATTTGACTATTTAAACCCAAATTTCTCTCTCTCTCGCTCTCTCTCTCTTCTCATTCCCTCTCTCTCTCACTCTCGGCTCTCTCTCTCCCTCTCTCCCTCTCTCACTGATCGCCGCCCCCTCCCCCTCGGCCGTATGCCGCCGCTCGCCTGCTGCCGTCTGCCATGCTATCACCATCCACGCCCTCACCGCCGTTCCCTCTATCTCTCTCCCCGTGGCCATGAGTAGCCGGCCGAGCAAGCCAGTAGACGGCCAGCCACTGTCGCTTGCCGTACGTCGCTTGCCGTCGCCACCGCCGAGCCACTCATCGCCGCTGCACACGCCGTGGCCGCCAACCGCCGCCCCCTTTTCACTCTAGCTGAGACAGCCTAGAGTTTGTGTAAGTCGCGCCCTAAACTTTATTTAGGACTTCAGGTATCGACGGATATAATTAGGGACTAAATCGGGTTAATTAGTGTCGGTTTAGGGGTTGATTGAGACCATTTAGGGGTTATGTTAGTAGACCGATTTGAGGGACTTGAATTGGTTGAATTGTGGCCGAATTGGTGACATTTCGAGGCTGATTTGATGCTGAATCGAGTGCTGGAAAAATGAGCGTGAAATGACGAACATATGGCTCGATTTAGGGGCTAATTGTGTCGGTTGGTATGTTGTGATGTGGCTGATTTGTGGTGCTTGTTTTGGCTTGAAATATGCGTGGAAATGTTGAATTTGTGGCCCGTGTTTGTGGGCCCGATGGCAGTCATGATTGCTCATTAGTTTGTGAAATATGTGATTGAAAAATTAGTTGTTGTGTGCACGCATGGCCTGAATTGAGTGGATCGTTAATTGGCCATGTTTGGGCTTTATCTGAGTATGTGAAGTGTGTGAAATTTGATGTGTGCACGAGCCGGATTTAATTGGCTAGAAAGTGGGCCGGTTGGTGCGTGAATTGAGTAAGTAATTGAATGAAAAAGTATGTGAAATGTTGTGTGTGAGGTTGCGAAAATCCCTGAGGCGGTACCATTACGCGGGGAATTGATCCACCTTGAGGCGGTACGACTACGCGGGACGATGCCCCGTATTACTAGAGGACGGCCAACCTGAGGCGGTACCATTACGCGAGTTGTGTTGTAGATGGTGGGTGTTGAGCCTGAAGCGGTACCATTACGCGGGCAAGATACATGGCCTGAGGCGGCACCATTACGAGGGCCGAGAAGTGTTGTAAATATGGCCAATCTAAGGCGGTACCATTACGCGGGCTGTGCACTAGGTGATGGATGTTGAGCCTGAGGCAGTGCCATTACGCGAGCCCTATACATGGCCTGAGGCAGTACCATTACGCGGGCCTAGAAGTGTTGTGTATACGAGTTGGTTACAGTGAACCTGAGGTGGTACCATTAAGTGCGTCACTGGCAAGTTGAGTGAAAGGAATATGACAAGGCCGGAACAAGTGCGTGAAATGTAATTAGAATGTGCATGTGGTTGGAATTTATACTATTATGGTTAACATGCAGGTTGCACGCAAGAAAGGCCCAGGTAAGTATAAATTGTGTGCCTGGTATGTGATGGCTGAGTGTGGTTGTGTTCGTGATTGTCTAGAGGTACACGATAGCCTAGGTGAGGTTTAGGGTGTATACTTATTGAGATGTGATCCCATGATTGTTTCAACCAATAATTTCAGAATCTCGGCCTGAACCATGAATCTTCTTGCTACCGCCACCGCAGCGTTTTGAAATTCCAATGCACACTGACCACGATGTTATAGAATACCCGATAGATGAAAACATGACTTGGGTGAAGCATACTACGGTAATTTGGATAGATATAGGACTACCCCTCTGCCAGACCTATATGTATATAGCCTGGATGTTCAAGGATGGGGTAGATGAGTTTGGCCTTGTCCGAGGCTTTGACATCCCCTTTGATGGAGTTGGGGATTGGGATCCATCAGTCATATGCCCCTCCTGATGGCGAGATGACTAATTTGGAGACTAGTCTAGCACAGTCTGGACTTCAACCTACGCTTGCAGCACGAACCTCCTGTGGACGAGCCTGATCCGGAGGAGTTCTAGGCAAGGTACGTACCCTATGGATATGGACTTTGAGGTGATTCCAGAGGAGGATCCAGAAGAAGAATAAGACCCTGAGGATGACCTAAAGAGGCCCCCGAAGTAGAGCCTGATGATGAGCCCAAAGAAGAACCAAAGGACACACCGGGGTATGAGCCAGAGTATGATCCCGAGTTCGTACCAGAGGACGAGTCGGACGAGGAGCCAATTGAAGAGGAGCGAGTTGAGGTTCCAGCGGAGTCGGATGATATAAACAATCGATTGAGATCGAGGCCGAGTCGGAGTCCCTCAGAGGAGCAGACAGTTCAGGAGGATTTAGATTCGGGTGATGAGGAATTGGACTCTGAGTAGACGCCTAGTAGAGGGCATATGGGCTAGAGTAGGGGCCAAGTATAGGTTTTTTGAAGTGTACCATTTTTGGAGATAGGGTACTCAGGCTATCGATTTTTTTGGACATCGGTGGTGTGTAGTTAATTGCAAGGTGTGCATGTATAAAAGATGGGTGGTGTATGAAGGATGCTGTACTAAGTTGGTTAAGTAATGAATATGTTCATTCTCCTTTTTACCCTAGTTATTCCTTGTCCGGGTATTTGTGGCTTTCGCTGATTGTTTTTAAATCTCTGATCTATTGAATTGGGTCGGCGATACCCTAGGACGTCGCATTATTCGACCAGAGAGGTGTGTCGCGTACTCGATGGGGTTCGGGGCGTGACACAAAGGCTTTGTTAGAACTTACGGATCAAAGGGATATTGCCTCATGGAACACTTTGGCTTCATATATGCTTGAATTTGAAATTTTGAGGAAATAATGCATCCCTTGTCTAGAATGAAAGACAAAGGCATGGAACTAGGTTAGCAATTCATGCTAATGGGCTAGTGTCATACCTATATCCGAGTAATTGTCTGTATGCATTGGGAGTATGGTCAAGATAGAAATTCTATCAGTTGACAATTAATGATATGATGGTGGATAGAAAAGAAAAAGAATGACCTATACAAAGTCTTCGAGAACTAATTCTTTCTCTGAGTTATGCTGGGAAGATTTTCCTCTCATGAAAAGGAAATCTAGTATGAGGATTTGCATGTATTGCACGTCACGAGTCCCAAATGTTTTGCAAATATGGTTAGATTGGTTTTTGTTTTCGGATGTTTATGTGAATGAACTACGAGCTACCTTTTATGATCAAATAATTCTGGGGGTGATGATGAACTTGAAATAGAAAAGAAAGCAAAAACTGATTTTGATCAGAGGTGCAGCGAAAGCACGTTGGACCTTTGGAATATGCTAGTAAGTTTAAAGAAGCAAATGAGTTTATTGAGAATATATATTAAGATCCAATGGCAAAATTGAACAGGGAGGCTACTTGGAACTCTGAGGAGAAGGAAAGATGCAAATATCCACTTTTATTTGATAGTTGAGGTAAGTTCAAATTTCGAGGACGAAATTTTTTTTAAAGAGGGGAGAATGTAATATTTGAAAAAAAAAGGGAGTTGAAAAGTCAAAAAACAGAATAGTGGGAGCTTCAGCTTATTAAGTCGAGAGAGTGCACAGCTGAGAAAGGAGAAAGGAAATGAAAGAAAAAGAGGAAGAGAGAAGGATGAAGAAGAAGAAGAAGGAAAGGGAGGGTTTTGTGCCACGTGAATCTCACCTAGCCGATCGGACTTCGTATCGCAACGCTCGGTAAGAACTCATATCCCTCGTTCGTTCCATCAGAGTAGTTTTAGGTTTAGGGCTTGAAATTTGGAATTATAAGAGATTTGTGTGGCGAAATCCGATTTTTGAGTCGTTGAGCTGCGTATATACATATATATATATATATATATATATATATATATATATAGAATTGATAGTTTAGGGTGTAGTAAAGCCGTGAGATTTTATGGATCTTGATTTGGACTTACGATTTGCCCAATATGAATTTTTGAAGTTGGCCGCACAAGGTGAACAGTGCACGACTAGTGGGCTTTAGGACGATTTTCGTCGGTTTTCAGCTCGATTTTGGGATGGCCTAGTTGGGGCTTTTGTAATACTCGGAACGGGCTTTCTTTTGACTATAGGTTTGTTAGGATCGGAGTTCGATGAAGAAAGTTATGGCGCGATCAAGTTTTATGCTCAAACTCCGCGTTGCGGACGATTTGGATAATGGCTATGGATGAGCAATTTGTGGGCGCCTTTGAGTTGTCTTGTTAGCGTTTAAGCATTGTTCAACCGTTTAGTGATTATTGTAGTATTTTACTTGGTTTTGATGTCAATTATCGTTCAATTGATAGGATTACGAAATCGTTGGTTCGAGTGAGCGTCATTATATGATTTTTGGGGATTTAGGTGAGTGGTACTATTTCTTCTTTGAATTTGTAAGCTCATGTTTAGAAAATGAGATGCTATAAATATGTTATCATATAAGAAATGACATTTTGTTTGTATAAATCTGGATCGAGCAATTACTACTATAACAACCCGAATTTCGATGAAATTCCGGAATCAATAAAACTGATATTATTTCGCATTTTATTTTAGTAAGTTTCGTCCAGAGTTGATCACTCTCGGGATACTAACCAATGAGGTAAGGCTAACTAGAAAAACGGTAAGTGGACCGGGGACCCTATCGTGAAACAGATACCGATCAGGAGAGATACTGAGGGAATATTTTGAACTGATGTGGGCCGATCATAGGAAAGGGTAATGGATTGGGTTTGGCTAAGGCCTACGATGTACAATAGGGACGCAGGTGAGTCTGCAAGACCGAAAGTACACGTGGCCAATTAGTCCTAAACTTAAACCGAATGATTATAACCTCTAGGACTAATGATACTTTCTCATTCTCTCAATGATCGGGACTATCATGACTTGGATAACCCTAGGTCAATATGCGTAATCTTTAAATAGCCGCCCATTAGTGAGAGATCCTGAAACTGGAAGTTTAGTGAGTTTTGTTCACGGAATTGGACCTGAATTTCGATATCGATTTTCAAGGGCTTAAGAGACTATTTTTGAAAATCCGACGTCATATTACGCTGACCACACACGTTTGGAGTTAGTACGAGTAAAAATTGGAATTTCGGTTCGGGGGTGAAAAATTACGATTTTGCCCTTGTGGGTGTCGGTGTTGGATTTTAAGGCCGTTTGAGGTTATTTTTCGAGGCCGACACCATTTTTGGGTGGCCACGCATACCGGGAGTCGTTATGGACAAAAACTGGAATTTCCACAAAAATTAGAAAAATAATATTATTTTATTTCCGGAACTTCGTAGTCGATTTTTGAGGGCTTAAAAAGTGAATTTCGTGAATTCGATGCTATATTATGTCGGCCACGCACATATGGAATGCGTATGTGCAAAAATTAAAATTTTGCCCCGAGACCGGAAAAATGACAGTTTTACCCTTGGGCTATTTTCGGTTCCGAATTTTTTTGGAAAAATTTTAGGATAATTACCAGAGGTTATCAGCTGCATTATTAGCCCTATTGACCATTTTACCCCTCACTTTTTGGATAAGATCGAATTAAAACCGTTAGATTAGGGGTATTTTCGTCAAAACCGCCGGATTTGCGACACGTGTCGCCCTAGGCTACCCCTTTTTGACCCAATCTGACCACGCTCTCTCTCCTCACTCCCTTCCTCACGTTTAGAAGCTCCAGACCAGCAGACCAGCAGCTTCTTCCCTTTGTTTTCTCTCTTTTCCTCTCTCGTTTGCCTACTTGAAAGCTTGTCATGCCGGGGCGCCCGCCACCGACCACCCGTGCCTCGCCGTCGACCACCTCGGTCCCGGCCTCAGCCCTCTCTGTCCGGCTCTCTCTCTCTCCCTTTCCCTCTCTTTTTCTCTCTTTTTCTCTCCCGGGTTTACATCGCCGCCGCTTTGGAGCCTCGCTGGAGCTTCGCCGGAGCTCCGATCGCCGTTCCGTCGACACCCGCCGCCTAGTACGCCAAGATGTCTCCAGACGTCACCCGTCTGCACGGTGTCCGCATCGATGTAATGAAGCGCCAGACGGTTCGCAGACATCACAAGAAGACGCTGTCGCTGGAAACATGTCGCCGGTTCTAATGTTTCATCAAGAATCGCATCACTGCCTCGTCGTCGTGGTCCAAGATTAGGTGAGTAAAATTTCTAAACTTGGATTAGGACCGATAATATATTTTTCTGGATTGGTTTAGGAATGCTAGTACTGGCAGTGAAAAATATTATGTACCGATTGATAAGAATTATTATCAGAAAAATTGTAGTGAATCGTTAAGAATTTATTGGGGAGAGTATTTAGATTGATTGGCCAATTTAGGAGCCCATTGGAAAATTACCGGATATGTCTAGGTTGACTGGTTGTGTGTAATTCGTGTTTAATTGTGATAGCTTGTATACTACCGTGTCACATGTTGTGTAGCTGATTTTGTGGAGTGCGATTGGATACTGATTGGCCTGTAATAAATTATTGAATTGTGAATCGCACGTTGGGCCACACGGTATTAATTGGGCCAATTGAGCAAGTGTTGTGATATTGAGTGATTGAATTTCATTGGTGCTCATGGTATATTGCATTCGCATAACATTGACATGCATTGTGTATGCCAAGAGTGAGGCATGTGATGAAATTGTACGAGAATGCGTGTCTGCCATGAGCATGTGATCACCTAAAATACCCTGAAGCGTTATACGCTAGGTTCAGATAATAATGAGTTGTGTGATCACCTAAGGACCTTTGGGTCGTGACCTTCCGGTCGATACCATCCTCATGCACTTTGAAGCAGGACGATGTTCGGTACATCCGAAAGACGACCATCCTTGTGCACTTTGAAGCAGGCTAGAGACACTCGGCAGATCGGTTGCTGCGCCTCATGCACTTTGAAGCAGGCTAGACGCACCGGCCGTGAATGTTGTTGACCGAAGTCGAATAAATAATAAATTGGGCGATTGCCAGTGTGGGCCAGTGGGTCGGGTAATGCACGTGACATGCCGACGACATTTGCATGCATGAACATGCATAGACTGGCATGCGAATGTGTGAGAATCAGTGCATAAGCATGTGATTGGCATACATGTGATTATGCGCGTGCCACGTATGTGCCGGATTATTATATGTTGATCCGCTTAACCGTAGGTGGTAAAATGGTTTGATTATTGTTGTATTATGATTTAAATATTTGTTTCCGCCGTGAGATTACATGTTAGCTTCTAACCTAGGTTTAGTTGAATCATTGAGAGTCGCCTCACGGTTGTGTAAACCGAAACATTTTCAGACTCAAGAGGTAGGATGCCGAGGTCACCACCTCTTTGGAATACCGCATTTTATCCAGTGGTCGTCGAAAAGCATACACCCTAGTGGAGACTGGAGTTTAACGGAGAAGTGGCATTTGGTTATTCCTATATTGGTGTTTCCTTTTTGGTTGTAGTGAACATTGTAAAAAGAGTTTTAAAATAGTAATATAAGTATGTACATATTTTCTGCGTTGATTGTTGTTTGGCTATCTTTTGGCTCATATTGTAGTTGTTTGGGTTTGTTTATTTAATGTTTCCGCTTGTGCTTGATCTCTGTTTTGAGCATGGGTTGGTGACGCTCGGGGAGCTGCACCAAAATCGACCGTGGTGGGATGTCGTGCTTCGGGAGGGGCACGGGCGTGACATCTCCGCTTGAATTGGTATCAGAGCAAGGCCGCCCGGGCCCAATCCGACCAAGCCCGGAGCGATAGGGAGCAAATGGTTTGATTATTGTTGTATTATGATTTAAATATTTGTTTCCGGTCAGGAGATACATGCTAGCCTAACCTAGGTTTAGGGGTTGAACTCGCTGAGAGTCGTCTCACGGTTGTGTAAACCGAAACATTTTCAGACTCCCAGTAGTAGGATGCCGAGGTCACCACCTCTTTTTGGAATACCGCATTTTATCCAGCGGTCGTCGAGCATGCACCCTAGTGGAGACGGAGCAGAACGGAGAAGTGGCTGTTTGGTTATTCCCAGCTATTGGTGTTTCCTTTTTGGTTGTAGTGAACACTGTAAAAAGAGTTTTAAAATAGTAATATAAGTATGTACATATTTTCTGCGTTGATTGTTGTTTGGCTATCTTTGGCTCATATTGTAGTTGTTTGGGTTTGTTTATTTAATGTTTCCGCTTGTGCTTGATCTCTGTTTTGAGCATGGGTTGGTGACGCTTTCTGGGAGCGTTGCACCAAAATCGACCGTGGTGGGATGTCGTGCTTCGTAGGGGTACGGGGCGTGACATCTCCGTTTGAATTGGTATCAGAGCAAGGTCAGCTCGGTCCAATCTGATCGAAGCCTGGAGCAATAAGGAGCGATGAGACCATGAGTAGCCAGTAGGGTGACCTTGTGTGCTACATGCATCTCCTGACAGTTGTGTGTTGTTTGCGTGTTTATTTGTTTGACCCTTGCAGTGCAGGTGCGGCAGGACCCGAGGTGAGTATACGAATCCCTTGGGTGATGTGTTGGATAATTGTTAGGCCGCATGCTGATTGTTTGAGTGTTGTTTGATATCTGCTTAGGATTTAGACTAGGATAGATTGGTTTAAGTCTTTAATTCCTTAGTGAAATTATAGCAGGTAGTGGGATAGCTGAGTGGTGAGGATGAATAGAAAAAAAGGAAAAGAATCACAAGGTTCGTCGAATCCAGGAGGCCAAGAGGCCCGAGATTGCCGTTTAGAGGACATTATTCAAACCCCAAGTAGGAGAAAGGGAAAGGAACCCAAAGCTCAGACTAGTGAGGGAGCCCGTGAGGCTAGAGACTCAAGGTTTGACGATGTGATGAATACCCTAAGGGAAATAGGGCGTGTTATGGGACTACAGTGCTCGTGAAAGGGTCATGACTTTATGCTCGCAGCAATGAGGTCCTTCCGATTGCTGGCAATGAAGGTAATCAAGCCCAGCAAGGACAAGCCCAACCAGTGATAGCCAGACAGATACCCCAATTGGTGGAGCAATTTCTGAAAATGAAGCCGTCGAGGTTTGATGGCAAAGGTGACCTCGAAGCTACCCCAAATTGGATAGAGGAATTAGAAAAAGCATTTGAGGTGTTGGGGTGCACCGATACAGAGAAAGTGATGCTGGCGGCATATTAGTTGCAGAGTAGTGCGAATGATTGGTGGAAAGTCACCAGGGGTAGAGTATTTCCGGAGGGTACAGAATTGAATTGGGTAGTGTTTGTCGAAAGTTTTTATGGGAAATACTTTTCGGAAGTCGCCCAAGAAAGGAAGTTAATGGAGTTCATGCGACTGCGCCAAGATCAGATGACCGTTGATCAGTATGAAAGAGAATTTGCAAGATTGGCCAAGGTTGCACCGACAACGGTTGAGAATCCGCGGGACAAAGCTCGGGGACTCCGAGATGGTTTGAAGCCGGATCTCCGGAGCTAGATTTTATCGCGTAACATTAAGGACTTTGGAGAAATGTATGTGCGGGCACAGATTATAGAGCGGGATCAACAGGAAAGAGCAACCGCTTCTGGATTGCGGTTCGCTCAGAACAGAGACAACCGCCGTATGGGGAAGAGACTTATGATAGGAAACAGGCGGTTTGTTCCACTCGCTAGACGGACTATAGGAAAGCCAAATCCCCAGCCGAGTAGATTTGGGGCATGTTTTAAATGTGGGAGCATGGAACATCAGATCCGCGATTGCCCACGGATGCAACCTTCAGGACCGCTCAGGTTGCCACTGTCACGAACTGGAAACCAAGTCGGACCTCCCCCACCGGCCAATCAAGGACGACCACCGGCGCAAGGAAGGGTCTATGCCATGGCACGCAGAGAAGCTAAGAATGCGCCGAACGTGGTCACAGGTACCATTTCTCTTTGTGATCATGCTGCTTACGCGTTGTTTGATCCGGGGGCGACCCACTCTTTTATTTCGGAGCAATTTGTTAAGTTAGTTGGGTTGGAAACAGTGTTGCTTGATACTATGCTGAGTGTGTCGACGCCTATGAATGATAATATATTGGATGTCCTAATTGTAAGATAGTGATTGGGGATAGTGAAGAAAGTATCGACTTAGCAGTGCTAGCCATGTTTGACTTCGATGTAATAATTGGTATGGATTGGCTAGTGAGCCAGAAGGCCGTTATGGATTGCGGCAGTAGGACGATCCTGTTTAATCCGATAGGACGTCCAAGGTTTGAGTTTCAGGGAAACCGAGGTAGGACATCGATCCCTTGGATTTCTTCGCTCGAAGTAATGAAACTATTGGATGATGGGTGTGAAGGATATTTAGTGAATGTTATGGATCCAACAATGATGGAACCCAAGTTGGAAGAGTTACTAGTAGTAAATAAATTCCTTGAAGTCTTTCCTGAGGAATTACCTGGTTTACCGCCCGAGCGAGAAGTGGAATTTGTGATTGAGTTAGCACCGGGAACTGAACCGATTTCTAAGGCGCCGTATCGGATGTCGTTATCAAAATTGAAGGAATTAAATGTACAGATTCAGGAATTGTTGGATAAAGGCTTCATTCGCCCTAGTGTATCTCCATGGGGAGCACCGGTATTATTTGTGAGGAAAAAGGATGGGACTTTAAGGTTATGTATTGATTATTGGCAGTTGAATCAGGTGACGATTAAGAACAAGTATCCTCTGCCGAGGATTGATGATTTGTTTGATCAGTTGCAGGGAGCATCAGTGTTTTCTAAGATTGATTTGCAAATCGAATACCACCAGCTGAGGATCCGAAAGGAGGACATTCCTAAGACCGCTTTTAGGCCGCGGTATGGGCATTATGAGTTTACAGTGATGCCCTTTGGATTAACCAATGCCCCGGCTGCTTTTATGGATTTAATGAACAGGGTGTTCAAGGAATTTCTAGACAGATTCGTTATAGTGTTTATTGACAACATTTTGGTGTATTCGAAAAGTCTGGAGGAGCATGAGGTACATCTGATTGAGGTATTACGGACATTAAGAGAACACGCACACTTTGCCAAGTTCAGCAAGTGTGAATTTTGGTTAAGTAGAGTGGCATTCCTTGGTCATATAGTTTCGAGAGAAGGAATCTCCGTGGACCCAATGAAAATTGAGGCAGTGATGAAATGGCCAAGACCGACCTCAGTGACAGAAATTCAGAGTTTCTTAGGATTGGCCGGCTATTATCGACGTTTTGTAGAAGGATTCTCCTTGATAGCCATGCTGCTGACACAATTGTTTAAGAAGGAATCGAAGTTTGTGTGGGATGATAAACGTGAGAAGAGTTTCCAGGAGTTGAAACATAGGCTTACAACTGCCCCGGTTTTAACTATTCCATCTAGACCATGAGGATTTGAGGTTTATAGTGATGCTTCATTAAGAAGACTTGGTTGTGTGCTAATGCAGCATGGAAAGGTAGTTGCGTATGCGTCGCGTCAGTTGAGGCCACACTAGATGAATTATCCGACGATAATTTAGAGTCGGCAGCAATTGTTTTTGCCCTTAAGATTTGGAGGCACTATTTGTTTGGAGAGAAGTTTCAGATTTATACTGATCATCAAAGTCTCAAGTACTTGTTTTCGCAGAAGGAATTGAATACGATGCAGCGTCGATGGATGGAACTTTTAAAGGATTATGATTGCGATATTATGTACCACCTAGGGAAGGCAAATCGAGTAGCTGATGCTCTAAGTCGTAAGTCAAGTATGGCGCATATGTTAGTGAAGGAGTGGACTTTGCTGGAGAAGTTCAGGGACTCGGAGTTTAAGTTTGAGGTGAGTCAGATGTCTAGCCTGATGGCTGCTTTGAGGATTGAACCGGAAATTCAGGCAAGGATCAAGGCACTTCAGTCTACGGACCCAGAGATACAAAAGATTATCGGAATGGATGCCACATTAAGGAAACCAGAATTCCAAGTGAGTGAGGATGGAATTTTAAGGTTCCAAGGATGATTGTGTGTGCCTGATGAGATTGAGCTTAAGGAGGAGATTCTAAGTGAGGCACATCGCAGTAATTACAGTATCCACCTAGGTTGTACGAATATGTACCAGAATTTGAGGCAACATTATTGGTGGAATGGACTGAAGAAAGATGTGGCCAAATATGTGGCTAAGTGCTTAACCTGCCAACAAGTGAAGGCACGGCACTGTAAGCCTGGAGGACTATTGAGACCGTTAGAAATTCCCGAGTGGAAATGGGAACATATCACGATGGATTTCAGGTTTACCCCGAAGTCAGAGAGGTCATGATTTGATTTGGGTAATAGTAGACCGATTGACCAAGTCAGTACACTTCTTAGCAGTTCGAAAGGATTTTGAATTGGAAAGGTATGCAGAGTTATATGTGCAGCATATAGTACATCTCCGTGGGGTACCCGTAACAATTACATCGGATAGAGATCCGCGGTTTACAGCGAGTTTTTGAAAAAGTTTGCAAGTGGCCATGGGAACCAAGTTACAGTTTAGTACAGCTTACCATCCGCAGACAGATGGCCAGTCTGAAAGGACAATTCAGACCTTAAAGGACATGCTGAGGGCTTGCGTATTGGATTTTCAAGGTAAATAGGAGGAACAGTTACATTTAATAGAGTTTGCCTACAATAATAGTTATCAGCAAAACTGGTTGTTTTTTCTTCTTCTTCGGTCTCCGCTTCTCTTGTAATTAGCTGGCTTTTTGGCCTCTTTTTTCTTGGTCCTGCTGGACGACTCCTGACCTTGTATGGACATCGCTGTGTCCTTATATGGTCAGTTGTTGTTTCGAGCTTAGGTTGTATTTGGCATTTTGTTTAGTTATACAAAATCTTACCTTACCAAAAAAAAAAATAGTTATCAGCAAAGTATTCAGATGGCACCATTTGAGGCCTTATATGGTAGGGCGTGTAGGATGCCTTTGTGTTGGGACGAAGTAGGTGAACGAAGTATCACAGGCCCGGAGTTGGTACAACAATCAGTAGAAGCAATTGAGATTATCCGAGACAGATTGAGGACAGCACAGAGTCGCCAAAAGAGTTACGCTGATCGGAGACGACGACTTTTGGAGTTCCAAATTGGAGATCACGTATTCCTCAAGGTGTCGCCTATAAAAGGATTGTCCCGATTTGGTAAGAAAGGAAAACTCAGTCCCAGGTTCGTTGGGCCATTTGAGATATTGGAAAAGATTAGTGATATGGCTTACTAACTTGCCTTGCCGCCTAATCTGTCCCAGTACATAATGTTTTCCATATGTTGATATTGAGGAAGTACGAACCAGACCTGACCCACATTCTGAAGTATGAGGAGATAGAAGTGGACGACAGAGTATCATACGTGGAAAGGCCAGTTAGGATCGAAGATCGGAAAGACCGTGTGCTAAGGAATAAGACGATTCCGATGGTCAAAGTCGTTTAGGAGCACCACGGAACGGAAGGTGCCACTTGGGAGAGTGAAGAAGCCATGAAACGTCAGTACCCCCAGTTGTTTGAGTAGCTAAGGATAGATTGCAAATTTCGAGGACGAAATTTTTGTAAGGGGGAAGAATTGTAGCAGCCCGAATTTCGATGTAATTCCGGGATCAATAAAACTGATATTATTTCGCATTTCATTTTAGTAAGTCTCGCCCAGAACCGATCACTCTCGGGATACTAACCAATGGGGTAAGGCTAACCAGAAAAACGGTACGTGGACCCGGGGACCCTATCGTGAAACGGATACCGATCACGAGAGATACTGAGGGAATATTTTGAACCGATGTGGGCCGATTATAGAAAAGGGTAATGGATTGGGTTTGGCCAATGCCTACGATGTACAATAGGGACGTAGGTGATTCTGCAAGACCGAAAGTACACGTGGCCAATCAGTCCTAAACTTGAACCGAATGATCGTGACCTCTAGGACTAATGATATTTTCTCATTCTCTCAATGATCGGGACCATCATGACTTGGATAACCCTAGGTCGATATGCGTAATCTCTAAATAGCCGCCTGTTAGTGAGAGACCCTCAAACTGGAAGTTTAGTGAGTTTTGTTCACGGAATTGGACCCGGATTTTAATGTCGATTTTCGAAGGCTTAAAAGACTATTTTTAGAAATATGACGTCATATTACGCTGGCCACACAAGTTTGGAGTTAGTACGAGTAAAAATTGGAATTTCGGTTCGGGGGTGAAAAATTACGATTTTGCCCCTGTAGGTGCCGGTGTTAGATTTTAAGGCTGTTTGAGGTTATTTTTCGAGGCCGACACCATTTTTGGGTGGCCACGCATACCGGGAGTCGTTATGGACAAAAACTGAAATTTCGAAAAAATTGAAAAAATAATATTATTTTATTCCCGAAACTTCTTAGTCGATTTTCGAGGGCTTAAAAAGTGAATTTCGTGAATCCGATGTCATATTATGTTGGCCACGCACATATGGAACGCGTATGTGCAAAAATTGAATTTCGCCCCGGGACCGGAAAAATGACAGTTTTACCCCTGGGCTATTTTCGGGTCCGAATTTTTTTGGAAAAATTTTAGGATAATTACCAGAGGTTATCAGCTGCATTGTTAGCCCTATTGACCATTTTACCCCTCACTTTTTGGATAAGATTGAATTAAAACCGTTAGATTAGGGGTATTTTCGTCAAAATGTTGGATTTGCGACATGTGTAAACCCTAGGGTTGCCCCTTTTGACCCAATCTGACCACGCTCTCTCTCCTCACTCCCTTCCTCACGTCTAGAAGCTCCAGACCAGCAGCTTCTTCCCTTTGTTTTCTCTCTTTTCCTCTCTCGTTTTGCCTCGCCGGAGCTTGTCGTTGGCCAACGAGGGCTTGCCGCCCTGCAGTGTCTCACCGTCGACCACCTCAGTCCCCAGCCTCAGCCCCACCTCTGTCCGACTCCTCTCTCTCTCTCTCTCTTTTTCTCTCTTTTTCTCTCCCGGGTTTACAACGCCGCCACTTCGGAGCCTTTCCGAAGCGGAGCTCCGATCGCCGTTCCGTCGACACCCGGCCGTCCATCACGTCAGTACGTCTCCGTACGTCACCCATCCGTACGGTGTTCGTACGGATGGTACTGTAGCGCCGTACGGATCCGTACAGTCCCGCACACCGTGCAGTACGTCGTCGCCGGAAATGTGCTGCCGATTCTACTGTTCACCAGTAATCGGCCGCCGTTCCTTGTCGTCGTGGTCCAAGATTAGGTGAGTAAAATTTCTAAACTCGGATTAGGACTGATAGTGCATTTTTCTGGATTGGTTTAGGAATGCTAGTACTGGCAGTGAAAAATATTGTGTTCCGATTGATAGGAATTATTATCGGAAAAATTGTAGTGAATCGTTGAGAATTTATTGGGGAGAGTATTTAGATTGATTGGCCAATTTAGGAGCTTATTGAAAAATTACCGGGTATGTCTGGGTTGATTGGTTGTATGTAATTCGTGTTTAATTGTGATAGCTTGTGTACTACCGTGTCACATGTTATGTGACTGATTTTGTGGAGTGCGATTGGATACTGATTGGCTTGCAATTAATTATTGAATTGTGAATCGCACGTTGGGCCACACGGTATTAATTGGGCCAATTGAGCAAGTATAGTGATATTAAGTGATTGAATTTCATTGGTGCTTATGGTGCATTGCATTCGCATAACATAGACATGCATTGTGTATGCCAAGAGTGAGGCATGTGATGAAATTGTACGAGAATGCGTGTCTGCCATGAGCATGTGATCACCTAAAATACCCTGAAGCATTATATGCTGGGTTCAAATAATACTGAGTTGTGTGATCACCTAAGAACCTTCGGGTCGTGACCGTCCTCATGCACTTTGAAGCAGGACGATGCCCGGTACATCCGGAAGACGACTATCCTCATGCACTTTGAAGTAGGCTCTGGTTCGTAAGGAGATCAGTGTTGCGCCTCATGCACTTTGAAGCAGGCTAGAGACACTGGGCCAGATCGGTTGCTGCGCCTCATGCACTTTGAAGCAGGCTAGACGCACCGGGCCGTGAATGTTGTTAACTCGAGTCGTAATAAATAATAAATTGGGCGATTGCCAGTGTGCCAGTGTGGGCTAGTGGGCTGGGTAATGTACGTATGTGTCGACGACATTTGCATGCATGAACATGCATGGACTGGCATGCGAATGTGTGAGAACTAGTGCATAAGCATGTGATTGGCATACATGTGATTATGCATGTCACGTATGTGCCATGACTATTATATGTTGATCTGTCTAACCTGCAGGGTCAGAAAATGGTTTGATTATTGTTGTATTGTGATTTAAATATTTATTTCCGATCAGGAGATTGCATGCTAGCCTAACCTAGGTTTAGGGGTTGAACTCGCTGAAATTCGTCTCACGGCTGTGTAACCTGAAATATTTTCAGACTCCCAGTAGTAGGATGCCGAGGTCACCACCTCTTTTTGGAATACCGCATTTTATCCGGCGGTCGTCGAGCATGCACCTCGGTGGAGACGGAGCAGAACAGAGAAGTGGCTATTTGGTTATTCCCAGCTGTTGGTGTTTCCTTTTTGGTTGTAGTGAACACTGTAAAAAGAGTTTTAAAATAGTAATATAAGTATGTACATATTTTCTGCGTTGATTGTTGTTTGGCTATCATTGGCTCATATTGTAGTTGTCTGGGTTTGTTTATTTAATGCTTCCGCTTGTGCTTGATCTCTGTTTTGAGCGTGGGTTGGTGACGCTTTCTGGGAGCGTTGCACCAAAATCGACCGTGGTGGGATGTCGTGCTTCGTAGGGGTACGGGGCGTGACAACTACCATTTTCTATTTGAGAAAGATTTGAGAATGGTTGTACGAAATGTATTATTAAAGGATATATGTGTACCACTTTGTGAATTGATTTATGAAATAAGTTTTCAAATGATTTGAGAAACACTTTACAAAAGGACTTCTAGTGGTTGAGTTGAGTTTAGTTGTGAAATATCATATACTTGATTTGTGAAATGTGTTCTGTTTGACGAAGAAATATTGTGTGTTATTTTCTGAAAGCAATTGGTGATATTGATTGTGGATTATGAGATTTATTGTGGATTTGGTATTGTGGATTATTGGAAGATGTATATTTGGTGCTCAATATCGCCGTGAGCCCATTAAGAGGCTTGTGGGTATGCGCATACTAGTTTAGGATATCCTTGTGGGCCAAGCCACCAGCTTATAGTAGGTGGAGACCTTGCCAAGGGAGAAATCTTGGTCGCCTTATCACGGGGCGAAATGAGTGATCATGGTTTGATATTGAGCAATAGATTTGGTCGATGGATAGACCATCGATGTGTTTTCTACTGTGCTAGGGCAAATCTTTGAGAGCGATGGCAGTGCGGCTGCGGCTCAAAAAGAATAATATCGGGTCGGGTTGAGGGATGGCAGTGCTGTTGCGCCTCTACCACAAACGAGGCCTTTTATGATGAGATTCATCAATGGAATAGACCGTTGATGTGTGATTTGAGATTGGCCAATGGAATAGACTATTGACGTGTGTTTTTCGATGAGATTGGCCAATGGAATGCATAATTGGTTTATGCTTTGATATTATTGATTTAAATCAGTATTTTCTAGTTTGTATCAAGTTTTGAGAAAGGAAAATAACTCATATTTGATATGATATGTATATGATATTGTAGGTTTGAAATTATGAGTTTATGGTAATGGTTTATGTATGCACAGTGATTGCTAGATCTGCTTAGAAGAGATACGCACTACTTACTGAGCTATCGTTGCTCACCTTCCTCTTTTCCTAATCTTTCAGGTTCTTTGTTTAGCAGCCAATAGAGTGAGAGCGATGTCATGGGAATTTTTGGGTGATTTGAGGCTGCGTCCTTCAAGTGGAAGGATAACCGTGTCATTCCCCATCCTGGTAGATTTCGGGGTGTGACACATATAGCTCCAAATTACTTGGACTCGCACTGAGAGAAACCATGTGATGGGAGTGCTTTACGCCTCTCCCCTCTCCTCGGAACTGGTGGTTTCTCATAGTGTCACAGCAGGAAGTTCTCTGTCTGGTTTTTCTTGTTTTGATGATGATGGCAGTACGAGGACTTGAAGAAGAGCCATTTAACTTCGTGGCTCCATTAGCTGGATAGGGGCCTTCCAAGTTCTTGATTGGTTTATAGAGTAGAAAAGATGGACAGCTTTGGATGCTTACACCGCACGTTGCGAAGGCTAATCAGTTGGCTGGAGAATGATGGCCAGGGCTTGTCCAGTGGGAAATGAGCCAAAAGAAGGATAACTGTTTCGGGAAACAATTCATTGTATCACACCGGAATGTTTGCGGCCCCATAAGGAGACTTATGGGATTTAGGCAGGTGCACACGTTCCCTCCAACTCTAGGACGATCTCTCTTGTTCCGTGAAAATAGTTGATGGCTGCATGTCAAGCACTACGGTTCTTCCAGTTCCTTTTGCATTCTCAGTTATAACGCAGTTGCGGGCCAAGTTATACCGAGTTATGAGCAACTGGAGTGTGTTGCATATTTTGTAGTTGAACTATGTTCTTTCCAAACCGTCGCCTTGTTGAATGAAATGGTGCCTACCTATTGAATCATGTTATCTGATATTTCGAATAGGACACATGAATTCAACCAAATACTCAATTGGGCGAATAACAAACTATCCATGATCCAAAACCACAGACTAAATGTTTGGAATTGGCGAATTTTTCAAATATGTTACTAGCTATCAGTCTGCATTACTGCCTTCCAAACCAAGAAGGTATAGTTATAAGACGGATCTCATCACCTGATAGATGAACTCAACTGCTATATTGTCCTCAACCCAGGACTGGAATTTCCTCAAAGCACCCAAATGATACTTCTCCAATATCAAGACTGGTTCGTCAAATATTACCAAAAAACTGATCGATATCAAAACTTGGGTTCATACATGTACTCTGACTGGGCATTCAGAATCCAATCACTTCTCCGCCCCCAAGATAAAATGGAGCCGTTATTTTAGAATATTCTCGAGTTATATCCTTCACCTTGTCCCTCACGTTTTGACAGTATTCATGGCCTCCGAAGAACTTCAATTATTGTTCTCCCACGCGAAACAGGACATTTCTATGGTCTTCTTCAACCAACCCATCATTGTCTCTCTTCTTTTATTTATACCCATCTGCTTCTCTTCTGGTATCGATGCACCAGAATTAGTAAAGATCCAAACTTTCGATCCCATCAAGAACTTGTGCTGCTTTCGATCAAGAAGTGTTCCTTTGTTCGTGGTCAAGATGTCTGCATTGGTGGTGATGTGGGAGAATGAGCTGGGAAAGCTAAGAGAGAAGGTCTTGTTCGGGAAGTTAGTCTTGCACAAATCAAAGCATGAAGATGAAGTTGCCAATAAAGGAGGTGAAGTCGAAGACAAGAAAGACAAGGCAGAAGGGAAAGGCATCCAGACAGAGAATGCATTGTCCGAGGACACTCTGTTTGCTTATGGATCGTTTTACACCCTGTTAACGATTGTACAGATGTTTTCTCCTGTATGAGGTTTTGATGACAATTTATTAAGGATATGCATAAAAGTTTTGGTTATGTGCCAATCAACGCCCTTTGAAAATGTGAACCGCAACTTTTGCTTGGCTAATTCACAATCAGTGCGATTAGAATTCACCTGTAACCACCATAACTTTGATAAAATCAAACCACCTGACAGACGAAGAAGATATGGTAATCCCTGGATTCTTTCAAGTGACGCGAAGCCTAACTCTTTCACCCATTACAGTATGAGGCTCCAGAGTTGCATTGTGAGAACAGTTTACCGTAAGAGATGCATTTCATTCTACATTTACATGAGTACATCTTCTGAATGCATCATAAGAAAGAATAAAAAAACGAAGCTATTCCACTTCATAAGATTTACCTATGTGCCAGTATATATCGACTAAAGTTTATGGAGCCACGCCTTCTTAACTAGGCATGACCAGATTGTTGCCGATTGTGAGAGTGAAAAACTATAAAGAGACCCAAAAACTAAGAGGTGCATGTCTCCACACTCGCAGAAGATTCCTTGTTGATGATTGTGATATGTTGATGATTGTGACATCTTCTTCGTCCCAACTCATAATCTCCCTCGCATACTTAAGAGATTCATCTACACTATCCTGCTCAAGTCCCGTAACTAGGGAAACATACAGCTTGCGTTCGGTAAGCGAATGGAAGAGCCGTTTGAACTTTGCTGCCATGTAGTGGAAGGCACATTGTGCCAATGAAGGAGCCGGATTAACATAAGTCCCATTATTGTGGTTATGGCTGATCACTGGATGGAAATCACAAAACCACTCACATTGAGTTAAAGGAGACTGCTCAATCTTTTCTTCGAGCAGATCGAACTTGTTCATAATTAAAAGGAAGTCCTTTTTATAGAAGGTCGGATGAGTGACGATGCTTTCAAATAGCTGCTTGCTCGCCATCATCTTGTTTATCAGTAATCCTTTATTGTCCTCATAGTACTCATCGTAGTCTGTCAATGAGACGCAGAACAAGACGATATTAACGTCTTCAAACATCTCCAACCACTTGCAGTTTTCCCCTAGGCTTCTAGGATGCACCCTGATGAGTTGGTACCTACAGATTCAACCAAGCTATGTCAAATAGAGTATAGTTTACCAATATTCTGCAAACTCTGGCTAGTACGATCCTGCCAAGTCAAGTAAATTGCTTGCTTAATTTGCCAAACATCATATATCAACCTGGTCAACCATAATTTAGTAGTTTGATGAACTTACAAGAATTAGTAGTTGATGGCGATTTTCTATCAAGTGTATTCTGGTGCGACATTTGTCCGAGGAGTAACAATGCAGAAACAATTAGGTCCAGAACACAAAAAGGCCACTTAGATCTCTCTGATAACTGTTATTTCAGGTTATTAAGAGAACACAGAATTATTGTTTTAGCTACTAAAGTTTTGGCTGTCGTCTCAGATGGTAAACTGGTAAACTGCGGGCCCATTTAGTAGCTTATGATTGATTGCTATACAGGCAAGTCCTAGAACTTCATCAATTAAATTTGGATGAAAAATAGCTGATTTACCAAATTGACTCGACCATATTCAAATCTGTGGTTGACAAAATCATCAGGCAATGTGCAGTGAAGAAGGCTGTACCTCATCTTGCTGTAGCGCTGATCGATAGAGTCTATGTATCCTGATTTTGCTGGCGTGGGAAATGAAAATTCCATGCTAGCAAGACCATTAGAAGAGGTGATTCCCTCTGCATACAGAATATCCATATCAGAGGGCTCATACTCTTCTTTTGAAATCTCGACAGCCTGATAAGAAAGAGAGTCTAAGTTGGCGAGACAGAGCACTCAAATTTATGACTATATTTGCACAGTATACAAAGCTGGAATCAAAATATGTCTACCGTCTAGGCCATTGAGAAAGTGACTTTTTTAGTATAGTTATTTCAATAAATAAATAAAAAAACATCTTTCGCAACGTAGGTGAAATCGTGATTTATTACCGACTCTGGAGTGAAGCATACAAAAAATGGTGAACCCACAAATTAAGGAAGGTACAAGGACAGGAAAAGGATCTGATTTAAGGCTAGAACTGCCAGTAATCAGAACAGAGATCAAGATGTGAGAACTCACCCGCTCAAGAAAATATGTAGCCACTCTAGGGAGCTTTTCTAACTCGTTCCTTCGGTTGTATGTGGCTTGAATGGCTTCATCCTTCCACAGTTCCTCAATAAGAGGTGAGTATTCATGACTGCCAGAAAGAACGATGGCTTCTAGATTGACAGATGCTATTGCCTTGAGAAGCCAATCTGAGAATCCTTTCAGCTTTGAGGCCATGGAATAGGTCGACTTAGTTTCCTTCAGATACATTTTCTCTGTCAATTGATTAGAAATTAGTCCGGCTGATCCAGAAGAAGAAATATATATATATATATATATATATATATATATATATATATATATATATATATATATATGAAAACAAGTAGATTCATTTCTGCTATGACATTTTAGAGTATGTAACTTTTCCAAATGCCTCACATCCCATCGCTTAGTGCTCTAAAGCAACCCAGAGTAACTGTTCAAATTCAAGAGGAAGAAAAACAGTTAAGAGAGAGGTTCAAAAGATGCTGTCAATCCTTATATTATACCTGAAGAGCGGCATCCATCAATCATCACTCCTTTTCCCTTCTCCCTTGAGCTTCCTCTTTTCGAACTGTTTGCACCCTACAAGCGATATGCCAAGATCTGACTATGACTACTTCCATCATCACAGAGGAATATATGAAGAGCCCAAGGCAGCTTTCTTCACAACATACCCGAAGAACTGGGTTGGTCAATTAACGGGCTTTTCCCCTTCCCCTTCAAAGTTTCCTCTTCAAATCTCTCACGTCCTTCGAGCAGTATGCCCAGATAGCAGTATAGATTGCTCTGGATCATAAGCTTAATATTTTGACGTTCATCATCAGAAAAGGGGACACCATACAGAATCTTGGCCTGAAATTAGTACATAATTGACTAAAAGTCATGTAGACAGCATTATACCCCTGAACTTAACACTGCTTCGCTTGACATCAAGACTAACAAAGCTGTTGGGTCTACCTAGAAAAGCACATGATGGAGGATGAATCACTGCTTGTCTAAGATTAATCAAAGCTTGGAACTGTTCTAACTAATCTAACCTGCTTGAATATAGTGCGTGTGCCCGGATTTATCAAAGCCGACCAGAAGCAGTTTGTGATGAAGATCATTCTGGCCACGGCTGTCTTTGGTCGTTTCTTCACCAGATTTTGCATTATCCGGAGGAATTGGCAAAGACAAGATTGCACAGACTAGCTTTGTCTTGGTCTGTCGATGGAAACACCAAGCATCGCCGGAAGTTCAATAAATAAAAGAAGATAGAGAATCACTATAACAAAAATTCCACATCATCACCAAGGACTTACCTTGTCCCATATACGGCCTTTAGCATTCTTCTGGCCCTCTTCCTGATAGGATCCATCTGCACTCACCCAAAAATGAGGTTTTCCTTCGCATGGAATTCCAGCTGACTGCAAAAATTCAAGAACAAGCATTCAGTCAATTGTCATAGGATGAATTGCATGTCAAGCAGAGTGAAATAATGCCTAGACAATCACCTTGAGCATCCAAACCTCTTCTTTCGTAATTTCCCGGTTATTAATCAATACATCCGTGTTTCCATTGCTAGCATCTCTTTTGATGTAACCCCCAACATTTAACTGGGCACTGATTATTTGGCATGGTTTCTGCCCCTCCTGTCAAATTGACCAAGATTCAACATCATCAGCTTTCTTTGTAGCGTGACAAAAGATAACATGCAATGATAAGTTACAAGAGACGGAAGAATCAAAACAAGCTCAACTAAGCTAAATTTCAAACTCACCTTACCCCAAAACCCAGCTGCTTTATCATACCAGTAGTATCCTGGCCTTAGCTTTTTCGGAGGATTTGGGCAGCCCCGCAGACGAAGCAACTCTTTATTATCAAGAGCCTCGCCATTCACATAAACAAGGTTTGGAGGGATTTGATTTGCTGGGGACAATACCTCAGAACTCATTATTTGCTTCATTTCTGGTTCTGGCAAGAGCCACTTTAGCATTCTAGAACATTTCCCCAAGTTACTTTGCTTCATTTCATCAATCCTAAAGCCTATGCAGGTGACGCCATTTTCTTCCCTCAGGCATAGATCCCATAGCTCTTAAAACACATTTCTGACAATACTTTGCATCGCAAACAATGCAAACTTCCTTTTCTGTGAATCTATTCCCTTTAAAGCAGCGGTAGCATGACCCTTTCTTTCCATTATTTTCAGCTCTTTGCTTCACAGGGAAACTGTCGACCTCGTTAAAAACCGATTGTTCGTCAAAAATATCAGCTGAGTCTGGATCTCTGAAAGTGACAGCAGATGGTTTCTTGGCGTGGTGGGGCATCTCATTATCAGAATCCTCCTCCATTTGGGACAAATTGTTCAAGGACGGGCGGGGAGGAGCAGAATCTGCAGATTGCATTTGCATATTGGCTTCCGCAAAATCATCAGGTAATTTCGGTTCAGATATAATATTCGTCTCATCCTCGACCGAATCAGATGACTTAGAAACACGTTCATCCTCATGATCACTACCTCTAGAACTGTCTAACTCACCCGCTGATTTAAGGGAGGTATCGTTTCCATTGCTAAGCGCGCAAGTGCCAGAGCCCGCATTACCAACTGAAGGCTCAATTGAATGAGCCGAATAGAATACCTCTTTGCTTATTCCCAGCTCCTTGAACAAATTCTGGTTGAAATCTCTCTTCCCAATGGGCTGAATGATCGGCAATGACCTGTCCAGCAACAACGATTCTGCCGGAAAAACAGCGGCCTTTGGAATTTCGTCGATGTTGACAGGTAGAGCTTGAGGAATATCACCAGAGAAGAGAGGGCCTTTGTACTCCAAAGCGATGGAGTACTCGAGGCTATAATCTCCATCGTCATTTTCTTCTTTAGGGACTGTACTAACAACAGGCAAGAACTTTCTCAGAAGTGCAGTCATATCCCGGTCCTAAAAACAACAAACCACTAACCTAGTCGCATAAAATAGCAACACCCGGCTCGTATGACGCCCCAAGAGAATGTTGATCAACGGTATCACAAGGCATTAAATTGCTAACCCGAGAAGAAACTCAGCCGGCTATTTCGACACTCCCGCGAAACCAAAACGCTAGAATATCATGAACCGCGAACGGAAGATCAACACCAAAAGAAATTAAACAAAAAAAAAAAGAGAGCATGAAGTTTCAGAACAGGGTACTGCTGCTGAGCCAGAACCGAAGCAGGGGAGAAGAAGCGAGAAGACGGGAAACCAATAATGATGTTCCCTTCACCGCCTAGAAAGCCAGGGGCTTCACACACTCGCACACAAAACTGGCTCGAGAACTCGCATGGGATTCGAGAACGACTATAATATTTGAGCACGAAAGAACCAAGAAACGAAGTGGGGGAGGTAATTAAATGAAGTCAGGGGGTCAAAATCTTACTGAGGAAACGGCACAGAAGACTGGACTGGAGAGGAGACTACCGAGGAGGAGGAGAAGAAGAAGGGCGATTCCTTGTTTATTCTTCCGAATCACACCGTGTTGACTGGAGGACGCTTGGAATTGCGAACGACACCGAAAGCGATGACCGGACCGGACTACCCCGCCCAGGGAGTACGGTGGACGATGGAAGACTGGGGTTACGAGTACGCGCGTACGTATTGCGCTCTGCATGCGCACGCAAGGTACCCGGATAATGGGCGCAAGATCGCGGAATTTGACGGACGCCGCTGATCTGATCAGGGTGAATTGCCAACTGAAATCTTTACGCGACACGGAATGAACGCCGGACACTCCGTACATGTGGCGGAACCGGCATATTGATCGTTGGAAAAACGCGTGGTGTGTCTCGATCAGCATTGCTGATGATTTGAGTATTTATTTTCTTTATAATTGAATAATTATTTTAAAATTAATCCCGACGGAAGTCATTCGCGTAGAAAATAATATATTATCACATAAAAGTTTGAACAGACATCTCGTGAGATAAGTAATGATCCGATCGACCGATCAAGTCAGTGGACCAAGATCATGTAACCGAATGTTGTATGTGCATTGTTTTATACGCAAAATTTATCTCTCTTGCAATATTTATGGCAATCGATAGGAAAAAAAAATTTATTGGTTGATAAAGATAAACACATTTAGGCTTGCAATCACTAAGGTGGTTGGCCTAATGGTTATAGGATCGCTTGTTTTTGACGAGATTATGACTGAGCAAATTTTTGAACAGTTGCATTGCTTAATTACAGCATAAGTCGTGTGAAAAGATTTTTTGACTACTAGATTTTGATGGGGCCGCAATGGCAAGCTCATTGACCTCAGAGTTTCGAGTAGCAAGTCGATGCAATAGATACGGCTCAAATCGAACATTTTGCAATAAATATAGGACTCTCAAAAGCAACGGTCAACGTGATCGGATCGCTAATTATCTCTTGACCCCCAAAAAAATGGAGTTTGAGTCAATGAATGGCCAGGCCGACCGTTCAAATTCTAAGCACCTTTTCCCCCGAGGACTATTAAGAAAGAAAAAATCACGTTTTTGATAATAAGCCAATCTAATCCCATGCCAATCGGTAGTTTGCTGTGCTCGGTGAGTTATACAGTAGAATCGGTGAGAGAAAGACGGGATGTTGTCGGGTAAATCCCAGCGATCTCTCGTGCGATGTTAGAATACTGCAAAACAAATCTATGGAGAAAAACCCGGAGTCAATTTGACTGAAAATTGATTATGTTCACTGATTTCTGTCAAGAAATACACTATAGTAACGTGTTTTATCGATAGGAACAGACAAAAGTATGGTATCGAAGAAACCCGGAATCAATTTAACTAGAAATAGATATGAATTGACATATATTCATCGATTTAATCAAGAAATACACTATAATACACTATAATGATGTACTTTATCGATAGGAACCGATGGGGATATTGATAGGGGAAAGGAAAAATCAGTGACCGCCGAAGATGGAACTTGACCACTGAAATCGACTTTAGAGTGGTGGTGTTGTAGTGCATGTAAAAAGGAGACCCTGGAAATTATTAAACGGCAAGAACCTAGGAGTTTCCCATAGTCTTTGTGAATATGTCGTCCCCAGTAAAGCATGGTCTAGTAGCTGAATGATCTGAAGCTGATCTAAAGCTGTCATACAAAGATTGCAACCCACATTATAGTTTAAGTTAAAGGTTTTACACATGAACTTTTACAATGTTGTCAAAATACATCAAAGCACCATTTTCGCTAGTGCCACAGTCATTTAAGCAAAACAGCAACAACAGAATCAAAAGCACAGAAATTGACACAGAGCAACTCAAAAAGGCATTTTCTCTCTGTCTGGTAAGAGTTTTCCTCTATTCATGGTGACAGCAATCCTCAAGAAACCCTAAAAGACTTACCTTTTCCTTTCCACTGAAGAGACCCCGCGAATCTGGTCTCTTCCTGTACCACTCTCACCTCAAGGAACCCTAATACCACTCCTAAAAACACCCAACTCTAAGAGAAGAACTCCATGTTTCTTCTTCCCCAACTCTACGACCCCATCCCCCACCCACAGCATTCCGTCTCACACACAGCATTTACTCAACCTACTTCGTAAGATTATGCCGCAACCTAGCGAAATCTACTGAACCAACCCATTCATGTCAATTGCAGGGATCTTGCGCCTCTCCTTTGGCCATGCTAGTGTGTCTTCTGCTTGGCTGAGCTGGTGTCTTGAAGGGCGGTAATGAGTGCGAAACAGCTGAATATTAACACAAGAATGGAAAAGGAGTTAGAAAAGGAGCATAGGATGGCGATGCCGTGCAAAAGAATGGGGCAAATGTGGAATGAAAAGTTCGTAGCTAACGTGTTTGAAGAAATTCCTGAAGAGAAATGGAGAGCTTGTAATCAGATTTTGCTAGGGAAAATCTACTCGAGGCCTACTGTGAACTTGCAGGCCCTCTTATCCACAGTGAAGAAGGCATGGAAAATGGAACATGTGGTGTGCGAACCACTACAATCGAGCATCTTATCATTCACATTCAAAACAGAAGCGGATTTGGAAAAAGTGCTTGAAGCTAGCCCATGGTGCTTCTCCGGCAACTTGCTTATCCTACAAAGACTTCAACCTAAGTTACCTATACATCGACATGTCTTTACTCACTGTGAATTCTGGGTGCAAGTGCATGGACTACCAGTACTTTGCATCATGGAAAAAACTATGATGGAGGTGGTAGGAAAGATAGGCAAGGTGGTGGAGCTGAGAATTGATAACAAAGTGGAAAGCCCATGCAAGGTGGGTAGAGCACGAGTGCTTTTAGAACTAGCTAGTCCTTTATAGCCAGGAGCTATTGTAAATTTTGATGATGGTGATCCAATGTGGGTAGATTTTAAGTATGAACGGCTTCCCTACTACTGCTATTCTTGCGAAAGGATAGGTCATTACGCCACAAACTGCGAGGAAATTCCCTATAAAGAACCAAGACCAGGGGAAGAGGGATGCGGGAATTTCGGTTATTGGTTGAAAGCGGAAGCACGGGAAAATAACCCATTCTGGAAGTTATACAATGAGGAAGTAGATAAACTAGAGGAGGAGGAAACAGCCCCAAAAACACTAATATTGGATGTAAACAGGGAGATCCCAACTCCTACTGAAGACTATGGTATGCAAAGGGTAAACCCTATGGATTGTCAACTATCGAAATTCTTCAAAGCAAAAGGAAAAGGGATAATTGAAGAGTTGACAACAGGAAAAGGTCAAAGTGCTAAAGATACCTAGCCTCTACTATTAGAATCACCAGGGTTGGTAGCTTATTCAAGAGGTATATCCACCTCATATAAGAAGGTTTAGAAAGGCCGTATTCCCTCATCAACCAAGAAAATCAAGAAGGCAAAACAACTGAATCTACAGAGGATAGACGCGAAGGCTATAGATGAGACACTTCTCTTTGATGCTCCCATTCAGGCTGATGTGGGAACCCAAGAATGGGCTTTGGTGGCTAGCCCTAATAAGCTACTGAGGGATAGATGAAAGTATTGAGCTGGAACTGTCGGGGATTGGGCTCTACCTCGACGTTCCAGCATCTCCGAACCTTAGTGGCTCTTGATAGGCCCAATTTGGTGTTCCTCATGGAAACCAAGAATAAAAGAACAGTAGTGGATAGGTTGAAACAGCAGCTCCAGTTCAGCAAAGTAGTTATTATCGATCCTATTGGCACAACAGGGGGTTTAGCTCTTATATGGGAAGGGGAGATATCAGTGGAAATACAGGATTACTCAAAGGAATTGATTGACATAACATGTAGGGACCCCATTTGTGGAATCCGAATGAGAATGTCATTTCTTCATGCATCTACTGAGTTCCAGGTGGGATTACAATTATGGCATAAGTTACGAGCTATTCATCACAATAACACTCTTCCATGGATTTGTATGGGTGATTTTAATGAGGTCCGTTATTACTAGGAAAAGGCTAGTGGACGAGGGGCTGAGAATCATAGAATGGTGGCCTTTCGGGAGATGATGGACGATTGCTCTTTAATGGATATGGAAAGCAAGGGATGCGCATATACATGGTCAAACAATAGAGAAGGGGATGCATTGGTGAGAGAATGACTGGATAGGGCAGTTTGCAACCTAGAATGGCGAGTAGAATTCTTAAGTGCAGAGGCCTATGCTTTACCAGCCATAGGCTCTGATCATAGTCCGTTACTTATAACAATGCACCCAAATAACAACAAGAGGAAAAAGGAGTTTCGATTTGAGGCTTTTTGGGTAGAAGACCCAGAATGCAAGGAGGTGGTTAGAAAGGCTTGGCATGATAGGTCCTGCCCCCGTGGAGACCTAGGGGGGAAATCGAGGAAGGTGGCTAGTGCATTGGGGACTTGGAGTAAAAGAAAATTTTCTAATGCTCGCAAGCAAGTTGAGTGCTTAATGAAGAGACTAACCGAGATAACAAATAACCCTAGCGGGTCCGGCTTTAGGGAGGAATCGCAACAACTCAAAGAACGCATAGATAGTTTATGGAGGCAAGAAGAGATGTACTGGAGCATGAGATCCCGGATAAATTGGCTAAAGTGGGGGGGACAAAAATACCAAATATTTTCATGCCACAATGATACAAAGAAGAATACGTAACCGAATAGCAATGCTGAAAACAGAAGAAAATCAGTGGTGCCGTGACCCTGAAGTCTTAAAGCAGCACATTCGGCAATTCTACCGCTCCTTATACACAATTGTGGGGCCCAGAAACTACCAATCGATGCTTGATCAATGTCCCAACCTTATCCAGGATGAGATGAACATGGCCTTAATGAAAAAGGTGACAAAAGAGGAAGTGCAAGAAGCAGTGTTTCAAATGGGAGCAACTAAGGCACCTGGTCCGGATGGTCTCAACGGGCATTTCTATCATCAATACTGGTCTGAAATCCAGCAAGATGTAGTTGACATAGTGGATGGCTTCTTCACTACAGGCACTTCGACCCCTCCCTTAACTTGACCCAAATTGTATTAATTCCAAAAATAACCAGCTCGGAGAATATTTCACAATTCAGGTCAATAAGCTTGTGCAACTTCAGTTACAAGATTATTGCAAAAGTTATGGCCAATTGTCTCAAACCATGGCTCCTTGAGATTATTGCGATAGAACAAAGTGCTTTTGTGGGTGGCAGACAAATATAGGATAATATCCTGATCGTCCAGGAGATGCTACACCAACTCCGAATCCGAAAGAGAAAAAAGAAAGTCCAGGCTGTTCTCAAACTTGATATGCAAGAGGTCTATGATAGAGTTGAATGGGACTTCCTATGTGGCTGCATGAGGACAATGGGATTCTGTGAAGAATGGGTACGACGGGTAAAACAATGTATCTCTACGGTGACTTTCAACGTGAAAATGAATGGAGAACCACTCCAATAACTTCAGCCATCTTGAGGGATAAGACAGGGAAACCCACTATCACCATATCTCTTTATCATAATGGCTAATGTATTATCTTCACTTATGAATAGGGCAATTTCAAATGGCAGCCTGCGAGGAATCAAACTAAATAGATGGTGCCCTACAATCTCCCATCTACTTTTCGCGGATGATGCAATCTTCTTCCTTGATGGCACAATTAAAGAATGCCAAAGCCTGTCCAATTTTTTAAACCAATACTACCATGCTTCGGGGCAAGCAATAAATCTAAACAAATCGGGCATCTTCTTTGGGCCAAACTGTCCGCTGCTATTAAGGAGAAAATGGTGGATGAGCTACGAGTCCCTATTATTGACAAAACAGGTAAATACTTGGGAATTCCTTCCGACTGGGGACAATCAAAGAAACATATGTTTGCTTGGGTCTTAGCACGTGTCAACTTGAAGCTCGAGGGTTGGAAAGTGAAACTGATTTCTAAAGCGGGAAAGGAGATCCTCATCAAGACAGTGGTCTAGGCACTTCCACAGTATGCGATGTCCGTTTTCAAAATTCCGATTTCAATTTGCAGATTAATTGAGAGAAGAATTGCCTGTTTCTAGTGGAAACAAAATGTTGAGCATAAAGGAATCCCTTTGGAGGAAATGGGAGTCACCGAAAAACAAGGAAAGATGAGGGAGGAGTAGGATTCTGGGGACTTAGTGGAGTTCAATAAGGCGATGCTAGGGAGACAAGCGCGAGACTAATACAAGCACCTCAAAACCTATGGAGCCAAGTTATGAAGGGAATATATTATCCACGGGATGAATTCTGACATGCTGGAAGGGGCAACCGCCCTTCATGGGGGTGGCAAAATATATTAACTAGGAGAGAGGTAATTGAATCGCATGTGAGATGGAGAGTGGGCGATGGCAAAAGTATCCGAATCAGGGAGGACCTTTGGCTACCTAGTGGCCGCATCGGTGGCCCGGCGAATCAACATGACCCTAAATACGTAGAGGAACTAATTGAACCAATGACTCAAGACTGGAACCTAGTGAAGCTAAATGAACTTTTTGAGCAAAGGATAGTCCAGGGAGATCCTCGCCATCCCGCTAAGCATCGATTCACATAGGGACAGTCAAGTGTGGACATGTAACAGCACGGGCTTATATTCGGTCAAAAGTGGCTACAATAGAATATGCTCCCAGTCAAAAAAATTTAACGTCAACCTAGCGTCAACATCATATCAGCCTCCTGAGAACCTATGGACTCGCATATGGCAAATTCAGCACTACCCGAAAATTCGTTTCTTCCTACGGAGTGTATGCAACAATGCTCTACCAATGAAGGAAAACCTTTACAAGAGAAGACTCATACCCGATCCATTGTGTCCGATGTGTAAGAATGCTCCTGAAATGCTCGAACATCTCCTCCTTCTGTGTTGATTGGACAAGGGAAATATGGTTAGATTCAAACATTAAGCTGAAGACATCAACAGAAACAGTCACTCGAATGGATAGATGGCTCGCAAAGAACCTACCTTCCCAAGTAGGGTCAAAATTGGGTGGAATTATGGCCGGAGTGCTCTAGCTCATTTGGAAAGAATGGAATGCGAAGGTTTTCAAACATAGTAAACCATGACCACGGGGAGTAATAACTGAAGCAATTAGCGACCTCAATCTATATGAACACTGGAACCAAAAGGAGGGGAAACAGAGGGAAAGTGAAGAGAGAGGCTTACCAATTGAGGGATGGTCACCACCTCCGTCGGGCTCGTGGAAATTGAACGTCGATGGATTGTGGTGCAGTGAATCACGGCAAGGAGCGGTGGTTGGAATCTGCAGAGACCATCTCGGGCGGCTAGTGGGAGGCTTCGCGAAGAAAATCGTCACTTCATCCGCCCTCACCGCCGAAACCCTAGCCTTGAGGCAGGGCCTGTTGTTCATGAAAAGTCAGAGGGAAGCTCCACCCAACGTATGGAACGAAGGAAGCGTATTGATGGAACAAAGAAATCTAGTGAAGATTGAGTCAGACTGTACTTTGCTAGAGAGATACATCATGGGTCGGGCTGAAGCTCCATGGGCCATCCGAACATTAATCAAAGATTGCACAAACCTCTTGGGCTGCTTAGAGGGTGTCTCAGTAACTTCTTGTTCGAGAGAAGAAAACCAGGCTTCGGATTGGGTAGCGAAAGCCCACCGGAATGATTCATTACCTATGAACTGGTTGTCTACTGTCCCCATTTCTCTATTTTTGTTGTTATGTAATGATATGAGCCCATGCTATGGTAAACTTACTTTTTAGTAATGAAAGTAGTTTTTATCGACCAAAAAAAAAACTCAAAAAGGCAACTCACAACCAAAAATTTACCAAAAACAAAAGAAAGGTGTATGTTGACTCCGACGGTTATCTGATTTAGCCCATCCTTACGCTCACTAGACTCAAAATGCAAAATCCGAGACCAACCCAAATCCTCATAAACCAACGGACACACGAACAAATCAGTTTCCGACAATCACCATGAATTGTTTTACGCAAAACTCCTCTGACGGGACTCTCAACAAACGCGTTGACGTCCAATTCTCACGTCCCGTCATATCTCCACCATCACAGAGTTATAGATCAGCAAAAAGAGCTACCGGAGCTTATTGGGCAAGTCCCTAACTCGCGTAAGTTCGGCACTGCCTGCCTTCTAGTCGTGCATTGAAGGAAAAAGTCAAAACCCAATTGGAAGAGATTCGAGCTTCACCTGAGAACGAGCAGGAAGAAGAAGAGGAAGAAGGAGAAGGGAGGGAAGTGGAGAGGTAGAGCTTCATCGCCGAGAGTGATGAACTGTCGGTCGGTCTTGAGCTGGACGAACGCAGCAAAGGAGGAAGGCAGGAAGGAGGAGAAGGTGGTGACTTTCTTATCCTAATCCCCACGGAGTCACGAGTGAGGTTGGGGCTGGACCAATAGCTATTGACTCTCTAATGATTAGGCAAGAAAATTTTACTTAAAGCTCCGTACGTTTTTTTTTTAAATGATTGATTGTATTACTTATAAGAATGAACCAAAGAGAAATAATTTTGCTATCCATGAAAATATTTACATATAAATTATTATCGATAATGAGAATTTTTTACGATGATTGATGATATTCAGGCGATGCAAATGATAATTCAAATGGTTTATTTTTTTCACGAAACAAATGTATCCTAAAACGTACGTTTTTCTAAAAATGATTGCTTGTATCATTTACAAAAATGAGTCAGAGAGAAACAATTTCATCGTCCATAAAAATGTTTACACATAAATTGTCGTCAATAATAGGAATTTTTTGCGATGAATGAAAACGGATCCTAAAATTGGATGGTGTATTCGGAGGCTGATTTAAAATTTGACTTATATAGAAACTTGAGTGGGGTTTTGTTAATTAGATTGAGAAATATTGTGAGTTAGCATTATGGAAGTTTGCTTAAACTGTAAAATTTTCTTTGAAATCCAATTTGTCGAGTTGGTTGCACTCCCCGGTTTATTACCCGTTTATTCCTTTTAAGTAGTTAGTGTTGGGTTCATTAACGAAAAACAACGCAGCGGAATATAGAACCCTAGACAGAATCCATGTGTATATTGAAATCGAAAAGGAATTTCGAAGCGTACCTCTTGCAGATCGAAGATAAATCAACAACTGATTGTGTCTGGATTAGCGCCCCAAGTGTTGCGCCTCTACCGGTATCCACACACACGAACGGGATTCTCCAACGATCCGCGTGCTAGCGAAAGATCTTGAAGTTTCTTTCTTGAACGCCGTTGTCTTTTCGATACTGTATCGAAAAACCCTTAAACAGAGAACGATTCTCTATCTATTTATATAGTCTCATTATCTAGCGAAATTAAAAGAAGTGGGCCAGGCGACGTGGGCCCACGTTTAATCGTTATCTCATAACGCGCACGATCACATAGATAATTTAAATAAGAGAATAAATTAAAATCTACTTCTTAAGTAGATCAAGGCGTATAGAAAATATTAAGTCCGTTCGCGATTGTGTGCGACCCTGTAGGTTCACTAAACATTAGCAGTGTGCTCAAAACCCTTTTGGCTCACAAGTCATAAGCGGTCTCTAGCAAGACATTATGACTACCTAAGTATAGTGAAGGTCGATTTTTCCGACACAACCTGATCCACAATTAATATTAGAGTATCAACATTGATTGATTCTTAGGGCAGACCACTAACAATCTCCCACTTGCACTAGAACCAATCATATAAACTAAGTCCCTTTGTCGCTTGATTTCCGAGTTAAGTATAAGGCAGGACAAGTGTCATCCTTATATAGCTTAAACTCATTTTCCCGATACTGCAGTTAGACTGTCAAAACAAGTAGTTGACTCTTCAACTCACTTGAGCATGGCCATGCATTTCACAGTCTCAACTCTACGGGAGGCCAGGAAATCATACCCTCGTTATATGAGAGGGACAAATCCCATCTTATCTACTCACATCACTCAGCACGATTCATGACATGCCTAGCCATTACCTTTATAATCACCTGTTACGGCTAACGTTTGGCAATGTTAAAGCATGCCAATCCACGTCTAGGAAACCATGGCAGACTCAGGTCAAAGGACTATACTCTATAGTTGTGATGAGAAATCACGATGACATTATATAACAATCCTACAGTATTCTCATAGTGGGTCTGTCCAATACAATGTTCTCTAACATGTATTCCATATGATCAACTTTATATCTCTATATTCATGACCCGTGAAACTTGGTCATCAGTTGACTCACATGCTAGTCTCAAACACCATTTGCTTCCCAATGCACAATGGTAATTGACTAGGGACATTTAGAATATTAATATCCACTCTATTAATAGAGTTTCACAATCAAATCACGTATTTGATTATCTATTAAGGATATTCAATATTCAGGGGATAAAGATTTCGCATTCAATTATATACTAAAATTAAATCGAAATCAAATATAATATATATTTTATTAATGAACAATAAAAATGTATATCACATATGCTCCCACTCACATCAAGACCAATCACTAATGTGTCTAAGGCCTAAAGCATTACAATGACGCTCATGCTTAGATTGTGGAAGAGCCTTCGTCAACGGATCAGCTATATTCAACTCCGTTGCAACTTTGCACATCTTGACATCACCTCTTTCAATGAATTCTCGAATGAGATGATACTTCCTGAGTATGTGTTTGGTCTTCTGGTGAGACCTAGGCTCTTTAGCCAAAGCTATGGCCCCATTCTTTGTCGCAATAGAGGTCCGTTGGATTTGAACTTGTGGGGACCGATTCCCGGTTCTTCTATGAACTTTCGAATCAAACAGCTTCCTTTGATGCTTACGAAGCAGCAATATACTCAACTTCACTGTCAGTAGAATCTACAATAGTGTCCTGCTTGGAACTCTTCCAGCACACCGCTCCACCATTCACACAAAAGACAAAACTGATCAAGCGATCGGAGGTCGTCTTTGTCGGTTTGGAAACTAGCATCGGTGTAACCACTTACAATGATCATTCCTCACCTCCATAGACTAAGAATAAATCCTTAGTTCTTCTCAAGTACTTAAGGATATTTTTTACAACAATCCGTTGAGGTTCCCCGGATCCGATTGGTATCTACTTGTCATGCTTAATGCATAAGCAACATCGGGACGAGTGCACAACATAGCATACATGATGGATCCCACGGCTGATGCATAAGGAATCCTACTCATGCGGTCTCGCTCATCTTGTGTTGAAGGACACTGAGTCTTGCTAAGACTTATGCCATGTGTCATCGGGAGAAAACCTTTCTTGGAGTCTTGCATATTAAACCTATTGATGACTTTGTCAACATATGTACTTTGACTCAGTCCAATAAGTCTCTTAGATCTATCTCTATAGATCCTGATCCCCAAGATATAGTTTGCCTCTCCCATGTCCTTCATGGAGAAAAATTTTCCTAGCGATGTCTTAACTGACTAAAACATAGGAATGTCGTTTTCAATGGATAGTATGTCATCCACATACAACACTAGAAACACAATTGCACTCCCACTAGACTTCTTGTATACACAAGCTTCTTCTTTGTTTCTGATGAAGCCAAACTCTTTGACAGTTTCATCAAAACGAATATTCCAGCTCCGTGATGCCTGCTTCAATCCATAAATAGAACGTTGAAGCTTGCATATCTTTCAGTGTTGCTCGGTGATGTAAAGCCTTGAGGTTGTGTCATGTACACATCCTCCTCTAGATTTCCGTTAAGGAAAGCTGTTTTTACATCCATTTGCCATATCTCATAGTCATAATATGCAGCAAATGCTAGAATAATCCGAATGGACTTAAGCATGGCCCTTTGGCGAAAAGGTCTCGTCATAGTCAATACCATGAGTTTGTTTAAAACCTTTAGCTACTAGCCGTGCTTTATAGATGTGAACATTTCCATCCATATCGGTTTTCTTCTTGAAAACCCACTTACACCCTATAGGTTTGACACCTTGGTGGATCAATCAAAGTCAAACTTTGTTTTGATACATTGAGTCCATTTCGGATTTCATGGCACGAAGCCATTTATCGGAGTCTGAGCCCATCATAGCTTCTGTATAGGTCGTAGGTTCGTCATTTTCTATTAACAATAGATGGCGATGTTCATCACGTGAAAACCATATCTCATAGGCTCACGATGTGTTCTTTTCGGACCTACGAACTATAGGTGCCTTTGGAGTAGACTCTACAACTCTTTGTAGATCTAATTGAGGTTCCTCATAAATTGGAACACCTTCTTGTGGCACTATAACTTCTTGAGGTTTACCTTACTCCCCTTTGGTTCTTTTAGTAAGAAACTCTTTCTCTAAAAAGACACCATTTCGAGCAACAAACACTTTGTTTCTCGATGGATTGTAAAAGTAATATCCTTTTCGTTTCTTTAGGATATCCCACAAAGAAGCATTTATCAGATTTGGGTCCAAGCTTATCGGAAAGTAAACGTTTTACATAAGCTTCACAACCCCAAATCTTTAGAAAAGACATACTAGGAACTTTTCCTGTCCACATCTCATATGGTGTTTTCTCTACAGCTTTTGATGGACTTCTATTTAGTGTAAGCGTAGCTGCGAAAGTGCATATCCCAGGAGAAAGATAATGGAAGATCTGAATGACTCATCATTGATCGAACCATGTCTAACAAAGTTCGATTTCTCCTCTCAGAGACACCATTCCATTGTGGTGTTCGGGGGAGAGAGCTGTGAAACAATTCCACACTCTTTGAGATGGTCATTGAACTCTTGGCTTAAATATTCTCCTCCTCGATCAGATCGAAGAGCCTTGATATTTTTGCCAAGTTGATTCTGTACTTCATTCTGAAATTCCTTGAACTTTTCAAAGGAGTCGGACTTATGTTTCATCAAATAAACATATCCATATCTACTGAAATCATTAGTAAATGTAATGAAGTACTGATAACCTCCTCTGGCACAGTAGAACTTAGTGGTCCACACACATCAGTATGTATAAGGGCCAATAATTCTTTTGTCCTCTCACTTTGATTAGTAAAAGGAGCTTTTGTCATTTTTCCAACTAAACAAGATTCACATGTATCAAATGATTCAAAATCAAATGAATTTAATAGTCCATCGCTATGAAGCTTGTGAATTCGTTTCTCGTTTATGTGGCCTAATCGACAATGCCATAGATAGGTTGGATTCAAATCATTAGATTTAAACCTTTTTGTATTTATATTATAGATTGGCACATCAAGATTTAGAACATATATCCCATCCACAATATGGGCGCTACCATAAAATAATCCATTAAGATAAACCGAACAACTATTGTTCTTTATATCAAAATAGAAACCTTCCTTGTCCAAACAAGAAACAGAAATAATATTCCTGCGTATAACAGGTACATAGTAACAATTATTCAGTTCTAAAATCATGCAGAAGGTAAAGCTACATCATATGTTCCTACAGCTAATGCAGCAACTCTTGCTCCATTTCCAACTCGTAGTTCCACTTCACCTTTTGCAAGTGTTCTACTTCGTTTTAGTCCCTGCACATTCATACAAATGTGAGTACCACAACCGGTATCCAATACCCATGAAGTAGAACTAGTAGTAACATTTACTTCTATAACATAAATACCTGAATCGGAAGTCTCACTTCCCTTTTTCTTCAGATCCTCCAAATATTTCTTGCAATTCCTCTTCCAATGTCCATTCTCACCACAATGGAAGCATACAACATCAGCAGTCGGACCCGGTTTGGTCTTGGATTTGGGTTTGGGCTTAATGCCCTTGCCCTTGCCCTTGACCTTACCTGGCTTCTTAAAGCCTTTTCCTTTTGAACCATGAGAACATTAGGGGTAGGGTCCTTCTTGATATTCTGCTTTCAGCAGTTTTGAGCATCCATGCGATTCGATCAAAGACTTATTCAAATTATGCATGTTATAGTTCATAACAAACGTGTCATAATCTTGAGGCAATATTTGAAGAATAATGTCGATAGCCAACTCTTGGCTAATAGGAGAGCCCAGTCGTTCCAGGTTTTCAATATAACCTATCATCTTTATGACATGTGGACTAACTAAGCTCCCACTTGCTAGCTTGCACTCAATTAAGGTCTTTACCGTTTGGTACCTTTCAGTGCGTGCCTGTTCCTGAAACAAATTTTTCAGGTTCATGATCATATCATAGGCATCCACATTCTCAAATTGCTTCTGAAGATCTGAGTTCATGGTAGCTAACATTAGACATGATGCATCCAATGCATCATCTTTATCTTTCGATAAGCATTCCTTTCAGCATGAGGAGCATTGGAAAGAGGTGCCTTCTGAGGGAGTGGTTTCTCCAGGACATAATCCTTTTTCTCCTGCTTGAGAACAATTCTCAAACTTCTATACCAGTCCAAAAAGTTTGAACCATTCAATTTGTCCTTCTCAAGGACGGATCGCGATGAAAAATGTGATGCGAGCTATTTGCCATTATCTACAACAAATATGCAAAATAAATTATTCATTAATATTATTTATAATAAACTCTCACTATACTTTTTATAACATGTGTCCCAATAAGTATAGTGAACCAAGATCCATATTTTACTAAGACTGAGTAAACTTTGGCTTACCGCTCAAGACTAAGTTATTTAGGTAGACAACTCTTTGTCAATTGTATCGAATACAACTCTTGGTTATTGGGGTTGACATCTCATATCTTATCCCCAAACACTATGCCTCAAGGCCCAAAACCGTTTTGATAGCCTCGTTAAGTAAACCAATCTTGACTTATGGATAACTATTATCCATCCTATTTTACTCAAATAGTTAAAGACACCTGCTTTGGCGAGGCCCATCTTTGATGATTCAAGTCTTAATAGGTGTATGATTGGAAAGGCATCATATTATTACTTAATTTTATTAGGGACTCTTAATGTTTATTTAGCAATAAATCTATGCATGTGATAAACATAATCACAAAACATCACAAATTTATAATAATAAAGGTACATCAATCATAGCCCGGGGTCGCCGGGGGGCGACAAATTCCATGCCACCGCCTTCACGCGCCAACGCAGGCCAGCGCCACCACCGCCTCGACCGCGCACCCAAAGTAGCGGCCGCGCCGAAATAGGATCGACCCATCCCTGCCGTTCCTTCTCAATTGATCATATCAATTCATATTTCAAATTCATCTAACCCTAATTTAGACTCAATTTAGGCATACATCATATGTATCATCAATTAGGGTTTTCGATTCAACTTCAATATATCACAAGTAGCTCTGATACCACTGTTGGGTTCATTAACGAAAAACAACGCAGCGGAATATAGAACCCTAGACAGAATCCATGTGTATATTGAAATCGAAAAGGAATTTCGAAGCGTACCTCTTGCAGATCGAAGATAAATCAACAACTGATTGTGTCTGGATTAGCGCCCCAAGTGTTGCGCCTCTACCGGTATCCACACACACGGCAGGATTCTCCAGCGATCCGCGTGCTAGCGAAAGATCTTGAAGTTTCTTTCTTGAGCGCCGTTGTCTTTTCGATCTTGTATCGAAAAACCCTTAAGCGAAACGATTCTCTATCTATTTATATAGTCTCATTATCTAGCGAAATTAAAAAAGTGGGCGGGCGACGTGGGCCCACGTTTAATCGTTATCTCATAACGCGCTTACGATCACATAGATAATTTAAATAAGAGAATAAATTAAAATCTACTTCTTAAGTAGATCAAGGCGTATAGAAAATATTAAGTCCGTTCGCGATTGTGTGCGACCCTGTAGGTTCACTAAACATTAGCAGTGTGCTCAAAACCCTTTTGGCTCACAAGTCATAAGCGGTCTCTAGCAAGACATTATGACTACCTAAGTATAGTGAAGGTCGATTTTTCCGACACAACCTGATCCACAATTAATATTAGAGTATCAACATTGATTGATTCTTAGGGCAGACCACTAACGAGTTAGTTCTTTCTTATTTATTGATATTAACAATCTTAATGTTTCAATGAAATAGTAGCCACTCCATTTTTATGATGTGAATTTTTATTTCAATCTTTGATTGATAAGATTGTAGCTATCCAATTTTAAGGATTTTACTTATAATTACGTTAAAACGATACCAATGGTGGACACTAACACAACAAATAAATATGAATTGCTGATCCTAATTGAGAGTGATGCCACTCTGGTCATACCATTGATTTTTTTTTTACCCTCCAAATCTTCACCTGTCTTTTCAATAGCACTTCCAAATAGGGTATTTGAACTTCATGTCCCACTTTTGGGATACCTGTAGTGAAAGTTTTAAAATTTATTATGAATGTGCAGTTGAATCCTAAAGTTTATAAAAAAGTACAGGTCGTAAGACTTATCAAATTGGTGTAATCGAGTCTTTTTATTAATTCCGTCTAACTTGGCGGATGAAAATGCCGACGTGGCTTTTTTTAAATTATTTGCTTTTCTGTTAATGCAAATATTATGGTGGTCCAATCCATGGCATTATGCTGTTTTTAGCTCTTTGTCAGCTCTCGACATCAGAAGAGAGCCAGGTGGTCTCCCCACGTGAAAAGAGACAGACGGGTGGTAGCTAAAACGTGGGAGGTTGAGAGGCTATTGATTGGCCAGATACTATTGGACTGCAGATAGGTGGCCACTGAGGCAAGGAATCAAGTTAGACTCATTTTTTGTTAGATGTCTGATTTAGTATTCTTAATTATTCTTTCTAATGTAAGCGCATCCTCCTGCAGTTTGCTTGACTTGTGCAATTTGGATTCTTGGGTAATCAATCTATCAGGAGCAATCTTATCAAGCATACTCGCTTGGCGTGACAGGTGAAGCAAACTGTCAATAAATGCTGATTAGACACACTTAACCAGAAAAGAAAGAGATAAGAGGGATAGTGAGTTGTCCCTACTTCACCCCGATGAGGATCTTGTTAGAGGTCGCGTAATGATCACCGATCCGAGCCAAGGTGTGCTCTTCTTGCCTATATTGCAAGGGTCAATAAACCCTTGAGAGTAAGTGGACATGCAAAAGCCACTCCTGAGGATGACTGTCACGCCCCGAACTCCATCGAGCACACGACACACCTCTCTGATCGAATAATGCGATGTCCTAGGATATTGCCGACCCAAAACGACTCATCAGAGATTAATGCAATCAGTGAAAGCCACAATTCATCCGGACAATAATAACTAAGGTCAACAAGGGAGATAAACACATCCATTCTCTAATCAAACTTATGTAATATCCACAATTTACAAACCGCTATATTTATAAGCACACTAAACTTCTTTGCTATAAACCACTGATATCAAAAGGGATTGATAGCCTGGGTACCCTATCCTAAAAAATGATACACTCCAAAAAGCCTATTCCCAACCCCTACACTAAGCCCCATGCCCTTTGCTTGGCTCCCACTCGGAGTCTGATTCTTCAGCACTCAAGTCTGAGTTCCCCTGAACTGTCTGCTCTTCTGAAGACTCCGACTCAGTCTCGATCTCGACTGGGTTGTTTATGTCACCTGACTCAGTTGGAACTTCGACCCACTCCTCCTTGATTGGCTCCTCATCAAACTCGTCCTCCAGTACGAACTCGGGATCCAGCCATTGCTCATACTCGGGTACATCCTCCAGTTCTTCTTCAAGCTCATCTTCTGGGGCCTCTTTAGGTTCTGCCTTGAGTTCTTCCTCTTTTGGTTCTTCCTCTGGGATCGCTTCGAGATTCACGTCCATTGGATCGTACTTTCTGCCTATGTCACATCCTCAATTTCAGTCCCTGGGAAATGTCTATGGTTTAAATTTGGTGGTTTTTCAATTGGAACAAAAATTTCTACTCTTGTTTTGGAAAACCGTATTTCGAATCCTTGGTACCCCTTCGTTTTGTTATTTTTGGGGAGACTTTTGTGATTTGAAATTCCAAATACTTTCTTCTGGAAAATTATTCCAAATATCTTGAAATTTTACATGATTTAATTTCAGAATTTTTAGAGTTGATATGAGTGGTACGATGGTCTGATTTTCAAACTGTATGAAACTGCCCATAATGGGTATTTCAATGATGTTTACACCGTCTTTATTTTCTACGAGCTTTTCTGGGCTGATTTTGGAAATGTTTCCTTCACAAAAGTTGTTGAGAACGTCCTTTTCTATAACGTGTACAAATTTGAGAATTTTCTGAGATGATTTGCATACTGGACAGAGCTTAATTTGAGAAACAAGAATTCTGTTCCAACAAACTATTTTCAGTCTGATTTTGAGCTACTAAAAATGGCATTTGTAGAGAGAATTAGAATTTGTGTTCTTCACGAGAAATGTTTGTTAAGGTCTTGTTTATGACATATCCGAATTTGAGAATTTTCGGAGTTCATTTACTATATTTTCAAATTCAATTTCGTGAACAGTGCAAAGCTGTTCGGTTTTGTTAGATTTCAAAGATTTGTCAATTGTTATATGAAAAACGTTGGAATCTCGACTTGAGGTCTTTTGGTGATATTTGAGACATATTTAGAGGTTTCCCGTGCCAAATCTCGGTTGAATGAGATTTTTAGATATATTTTTATGAGAAAACCTCGGGAAAGGTTCGGGATTAGTTGTGGTGCGGGGTTCGTTTTGGACATTTCGGGCATATTTTTTGAGACTCGTTTAGTCCGAATTAATTGGGATTGAATTCAGCATATTTGAGAGGGTCCTAGAAGGTTTGACTTGGTCAAACCTTATCACCATCATCATTTCCTTGCATTTAATGCCATGCCTTCTTTTTCAAACAAGTCATAATGGCCATTTAATGAACCATCATGACTTTGCCCTTCCATTATTGATCCAAGAAGAGGGAGAAGACCACACGCCAGCCAAGGGGAGAGGGGGAAGGTTTCGGCCAAGCTTGAGAGGAGAGAGAAAAGAGAGTCATTTATGGCCAATTCATCATTTCTTGGACTTTGGCCTTGGGTCATTATGATGGGGTGAGGTATGCGCTTACCTCATCGCATGGATGACACGTGCGCATACCTCACACCCTTGATGACCCAGGCGCACGTGTCATCAAGCCACTTTATCCCCTCTATAAATAGCCCTCCTTAGGATAGAATTGGGTTCACTTCCACACACGCATCAACTAAATTAGAGAGAAAAAGAGAGAGAGAGGGCCGAAAATTGAGAGAAAAGAAAAGAAAAGAAATCGAGAGCTAAAAAGAGAGAAAGAAAACCCGAGAGAGAGAAAAGCCATTCTCGAGAATTATTCCAAAAACCGAGACCCGTCACCCTTCCCGCCATTCTCTACTCTTGTTCTTGTTTTATAAAAGTGTAAGTGAAATTTTACTACCGGAAATGACGTTGAAATACGTCAGTAGCATGAGCTTTCCCCATTCTCGGCTTTTTGGTGTTTCAATGTTGTGTTCCCGATAACGAGTTTGCCTTGTTTTGTGTTTTCTTTGCATGTTATCTATTTCAAAATAGAAACCGAGGTGCGATTCGTGAGGTAAACCGTGACTTAGCCATGCTTGGGCTCCTTGTTTTATACTTTCTATGCCCGTCGTTGTTTGATCGGCCACGGAGGCCGGTACGTAAGAATGTTTCGTGGTAACGATGATTGACATGTCATCGCCTGTTAGTAAAGTTTTACTTACCGAGTCTCCTCGACTCATCCCCCGTTGTTTTCCCTTTTTCAGGTCCGTAGAGATGGCATCTCCCCCAGCCCGCATTGGCAATTCCGTGAAACCGAGGACGCTGATAATGAGGACCTAACGGACTTGGTGCCTCGAGGCGAGGCGGCGGGATAGAGCCACGGGTGGGATGTGAGATGGCTAGGCGGACGGGACCGGGGTGGAGGTGAAGAAGTGAGGAGCGAGAAGCCGTGGTGGGGATAGGGAAAGCCCAAGCCACGTCGGCCTGTAAATAGAAAAGCCTTCGGAATAGGCTTGTAGAGTATGTGTGATGTTTGCCATGACCCACTTAAAAGAGCTGTTTAAATATGTTTGCATGTTTCGTAAACATAAAGTTGCTTATAATGCTTGTCTTATTTACATTGATTGTTCTTTTGTTGTGATCGTCCCAAGTATGCTTCCGCGTGTGTAATAAATGAATGAATGAACGGGACGCCACGTTAATGGCCCCGATGTCGGGGGCCACCCCACGATTCCTCAGGCTTTGGTTCATGCTCAACCTCCGAAGGCTCAGGTGCTGCAGGTGTTTGTTGTAGTCCAAACTGCGCCAGACTAGTCTCCAAATTAGTCATCTCGCCGTCGGGAGGAGGTATGGTAGACGGGTCCCAATCTCCAACTCCATCAAAGGGGACGTCGAATCCATGGACGGGAACAAACTCGTCTACCCCGTCCTGAAAGAACCAAGCGATATAGTTATGGGCTTGCCAAAGGGGTAACCCTACGTTTACCCAAACTACTGTCGTATGCTTAACCCAGGTCATATTTTCATCTATCGGATACTCTATAACACTGTGGTTGGTGTGCATCAATACTCCAAAACACTCAGGTGGCGGCGGCAGAAGATTCATTGCTCAGGCCGGGGTTCTGAAATTATCGGTTGAAATAACCATGAGAATACATCTTAGTAAGCACACACCTTAAATCCCACCTAGGCTATCACGTACTTCCAGACAACCACAAACTCAATTACGTTCTACCATCACATAGCAGGCATCCAATTTATACTTACCTGGGCCTTTCCTACGTGCAACTTGCATGTTAGCCACAACAATACAATTTTCACCCACACGCACATTCTAATCACAATTCACACTTTCGTTCCTGCCTCATCACATTCCTCTTACTCAACTCACCAGTGACCCGCGTAATGGTACCGCCTTAGGTTCACTGTGACCATCTCATAATCACAACACTCTTGGGCCCGCGTAATGATACCGCCTCAGGCTATGTATCTTGCCTGCGTAATGGTACCGCCTCAGGCCCAACATCCGTTCTCCTAATGCATAACCTGCGTAATGGTACCGCCTCAGGTTGGCTATATTCCCAGCACTCCTCGGCACACATAATGATACCGCCTCAGGCCATGTAGCTTGCCCGCGTAGTCGTAGCGCCTCAGACTCAACACCTACCACCTACGACACAACTCGCGTAATAGTACCGCCTCAAGTTGGCCATCCTCTGGTAATACCAGGCATCGTCCCGCGTAGTCGTACCACCTCAGGACGGATCAATTCCTCGCGTAATGGTACCACCTTAGGAATTTCCATTATCACACGTACTGCACCACACACACTTTCTCAATCGTTCACATGCTCAACACTCACATGCCAACATATTAGCTATTCTCACTTGGCCCGTGCACGCATCAAACCACGCATTTCTCATGCTCAATCGACACTCAAACATGGCCAATTGACAATCAATTCAATTCGGCCCGAGAGTGCACATAATAAAGCACATTTCAATCCATCAAATCACGGTACAATAAACACACAAGGCCACTCACAGGCCCACAAACACAGCCACGTTCATAGGCACAAATTTAACATTTCCACGCATGTTTCAAGCCATAACAGGCATCACAACACAGCCACATCACCACATCTCGAACCGACACATAATGCCTCCCAATCAAACCATATTGTTCATTATCAAGCCCACAATTTCCAGCACCCAATTCTGTATTAAATCAGCCCCGAAACATCACAACTTCAACCTCGAATCAGCCAATTTAAGTTCCCCAAATCAGTCTACCAATATTACCCCTAAACGGCCTCAATTAACCCCTAAATTGGTACTGAATTACTCGATTTAATCCCTAATTCGTCCGTCGATACTCGAAATCTTAAATAGAGTTTAGAGTGCAACTTACCCGAACTTTAGACTAACTTGGTTAGAGCGGAAAACGTGCGGCGATCAACGGTGAGCGGTGGCAAGCGGTGACGGCGATGACCTGGCCATGCAATAGTCGGGCGATCAAGCAGGATCAAGTGACCTCCTTGGTCAGCGATTACTCACGGCCACACGAGAGAGAGAGGGAGAGAGAGATGGTGGCGTGAGGGTGCTAGTGGCTCGGTGGTGGGACGATGGTGGCATGGCAATGATGATGGTGGCCAAGCGGGCACCGTGAGGGAGGGGCGGCTGGTTCGGTCGGGAGGAGAGGGGAGAGAGTTAGCCAAGAGATGAGAGAGAGAGTGAGGAGAGAGAGAGAGTTTTGGCTTTAAATAATCAAGGTCAATAATTGAAGGGCCAAAATTACCATCTTGCCCTTATCTCACAAATCTAATCGACGGTCGAGATTCGATCTTATCCTGAAATCAACGGCCCGGATTGAATCTTTTCCAAAATATCCAAGGGCAATTTGGGGATTTCTTAAAAAGAACAAGGGGAAAATTATCATTTTCCAAGGCTAGGGCAAAATGACCAAAATGCCATTCCTCAAATTTCATTGGCCTTAACAAATTTCCAGGGGTAAAATGGTCATTTTCCATTTCTCATCGAAATTCAGTTTTTCTGAAGGATCCAAACAAATCTGAAGCTTCCCGAGCAAATGACAACATTGTCCTAATGATCTGTGGTGACTTTCCAAATTTCCAGTGCCCACTTGGTCTCTAATTTAATGACTGAGTTCCAAATAATGCAACTCGAGCGAATCTCGAACAACGGGTGGCTTTTGGGGAAATTCGCATTTTTGACCCATGGCCGATACTAAATCAAGCCACGTTCAAGTTCACTCGGGTCGTGACGACCTCGATCATCACAAAATCACGAAGATCGACCACTAGTTTCGATAGGCATGATCGTTTGGTATAGGTTTTGGACCGTTTGTCCGTTCATTTCATGGTCAAGCGAAATCACCTGCGGTCTACTAATATGACAGCGGCGAATTGATCCCTGACTACCCTTGGATCGGCCTGCACTGGCTCAAAATGTCACTTCGACAATTTTCATGGTTGAAGTTAGTTCACGATCGAGTTCTTTGGTCGCGGGAATTTAAATCCCTATTTAGCCTTTTCCTAACGGTTAGTATTCTCGAAATGATCAGTTCCGAGCGAGATCTAACTACAAGCACGTCCATAAACTATTCATTTCATAAATCCCAAGTGGGTCGGATTTTAGAATGTCATAATGACCCCACTAGATTTGGTGGGCATGAGGAGGGTTGTCGGGTGAGTTTGGGAGAGTTTTGGGGAACTGCAAAGTCACTTTCACTACCAAAAAGATCATTGACCCCTCGACAATGATTCTTGAACTATTCATAAATATTTAATTTAGTCTCGAAACTTTCAATTTGTTTAATCTAGAGGTTCAGGTTCAGGTCCCGGCTTTTGTAGACCCAAGGCCTGGGCGTTGGTGACTTGGGCACAAGAGTTGGATTCCAAACCCAAGCATGGTTGCAGGGGACCCGAGCAAGGACACTTGGGTCTGATCCCTGCCTCTGACTTGGGCGCAAAAGTTGAGTACCTTGGTTATGATCACTAGAGACTTAGCCACGGGCATTGTGTCATGGGCCTAGTTTCGAGGGACTGGCCAAGCGTTTGTGGACTTGGGTTCAACCGCCAAGAAACTGGGCTAGCCTTAATGGTCCTAGGCTCGAGCGCTAGTGACATAGACATGGAAGCCGTGTATCCGAGCATAGCCGCTAGGGATACTGGCATGGGCACCAATGTCTTAGGCTTAGCCTCTGGGAGCCTAGCCCAACCGTTGGGGATTTGGTCTCTTGTGTAAGTGTCGGTGTTTAGTCGTATTTTGAAAATTGATTCTAATTTTTAAAAGCAGAAATCCTTCTCTTGAACTTAAGAATATATTTTTTTCTTAATTATGAATTTTTTTATTAACTTATTTTCTTAAACAATCTAACCGTTGAAAAATACGAAAATATTTTCCGTTAGAATGGTTTTTGCGAAACAAACACAACTTGACGTTTCTGGTGCTGAGCCAAAACGAGGCCTAGCTTCATTGCCAATACCGACTTATTTGAATCCACGATGGACAAAACCTGCTCCTCTAAATTTGCAGCAGGGCATCTCTTTATTTTCCCACATTTTTTCCTGTATGTTCCAACGTATTCTTCTCATGAATAAGCTCGGTGCCTAGAAAAACACAAAAATCAGAGGTGGACAGTCGAGTATCAAAGCATCCAACCCAGTCTACTTTCGCATAAGTAGTCTCTGAAGTGGAAGAACAATGCTCAATGAGCAATCCATGGTCGGATGTGCTTGCTAAATATCGGTATATACCTTTGATAGCTTGAAGATGACGTAATTTTGGTTGATGCATGAATTGACTAATCAAGTTCACGACAAAACTAATAGCTGGTTTGGTCATGGACACATACTATAGAGCACCAATCACCTGTCGATACATCGGAGAAGCGAGAACCTCACCATAGTTAGCAGAAAATTTGGTCTTCGAGGCTAAAAGGATAGATACAGGCTTCACCTTGACAAAGTCAAATCATATCACTGACACTTCACGGAAATATGTAGTGCTCTGATTTGAGTACGATCGTTAATTGGGAAATCTTAGTCAGCAAAAGAAATATGATCCTTCAACAAAACAGACCCAACAAATTCCTCCAATTAACCATCATCTATGGTTTTCGGCACACGTACTTCGTCAAGGACCTTCATCAATCTCTAATTAGCCTACTATAATTGGAGGATTTTCTTCTTCATTAGAAAGTCAATATTCTATTTTCATATCAACTGCTACTAGTGGTCACTGTATGCATAATTCCGGAACATGCCGAAAGTTGACGCGTCTTCTGTTTTCTTTCCTGCGTTTCTGTGGACGCCCGATCTCGGGGTCATATAAACGTGACGCCCCGTTCATTATTATCTTTCTTTAAACACAAACGGAAGCATAACTCGGGATAATCACATTCAAAATAACAGCGGGATTAAGACAACAGCATCATGAGCAAACCTTATGTTTACAGGACACATAAACATGTTTTATAAGCCAAATTATCCAATTTTAGCCATTTACACAATAATAACAATTGGCTTGGGTGTCCTAAACCCACTCATCGCTTCTCGCTTTCCCGAACTCCAACATGGCTCAAGCTCCCCGTCCGCCGCCGTCCTGGTGCGACCATCCCACGAGCCCCGAGGGTGGGGAAAAGCGGGGGATGAGTCGGGGAGACTCGGTAAGTAAACCTACTAATATCAAGCAAGGACGCAGGGGATCGCCGTTAGCACAAGCCGCCCTTACCGCACCAGCATCAATGGCAAATCAATAGCAAAGTTCATACAAGAGAACATCAAGCATGGCTATAACATGTGCACCTTTGCCTTTCAAGTCTCGATTCTATCACCAAAACAAACTTCAAACACAAAACATGATTAAATCGAGAAATGAACCAACCACAATCAACCAAATGACCGAGAAACGGTCCAAGCAAACCGTGTCACAACGCATCACAACTTCCTTTTCCGATATTAGGAAGTTTACTTACCCATCGTCAAACAAAACCAGAGAGAACGGGGTCGAGGACGGGTGAGCTCGGAAAATTGCGAGCCTTCTCCATGCTTCCTTCTTTCTTGGTCGACCAAGGCGAGGCCTACCAAGGCCAAATCGTGGCTCTTGGATGGGAACAGTAGGAACACGGGCCCGTTCGGGGGTTGATTCGATCGTGAGTTTCTCGGCCAAAGTGAGAAAATAAGAACAAGGGAAGAAGAAGAAGATGTTGGCGTGAGATTGGAGGATGGCGTGAGAGAGGACGAGAGGGTGGGCAAGCTTCACGTGAGGCTTCTAGCTTTCTTATAGAAAAATAAGCTTAGAAAAGAAGCCAAGTATAATAGTCAAAAGTCATGATGGCTAGTATTTAATGCCATTAATGGCTATTAATGGACTAAAATGATGAAGATGCTAACATTATCTCTTCCTCATTGGTTCTCTCTCTCTCTCTCTCTCTCTCTCCCCCTCACGGCTACTCCCTCTCTTTCTCTCTTGGCCAAATGGCCTCTTTCAATTTAACAAACCCCAAACTTGCTCCTCACTCAAGACTATTAATGCACACAATCATGATGAGGCTTAAGTCATGGCTTAGTTCATTTGAGCATGTGGTCATTGCTTACCTCACATGACCATTAAGAACATAAGCCAAAAACCATGATGAAAGGCCACCAAAGTCCAACTTTAATAAATGCAAGCCATTAATTAGGCTTCTTGAACAAACTTCCTTCATTTTCAAGCTTTACTTCTCCATTTCGTTTTCTCCTGGTCCGACCTCCGATCAAAGCATAAAATATCTCATTTGAAAGCTCAAAACGCGTACTTTAAATCACCAGGAGACACTAAGTCCAAATTCCAACGTTTTCGTATAGAAAATGCTAAATCCTTGAAATCTGGCAAAAACCGAACAGTTTTGTACTGTTCACGAAATCGGACTTGAAAATATAGTAAATGAACTCCGAAAATTCTCAAATTCGGATATGTCATAAACAAGACCTTAATAAACATTTTTCATGTAGAACACAAAATCTAATTCTCTCTGTAAATACCATTTTAAGTCACTTAAATACATACTAAAAACAGTTCACTGGAACAGTATTTTTGTTTATCAAAATAAGCTCTGTCCAGTATGCAATTCATTTCATAAAATTCTCAAATTTACACACATTATAGAAAAGGAAGTTCTCAACAACTTTTGTGAAGGAAATTTTTCCAAAATCTGCCCAGAAAAGCTTATAGAAAATAAAGACGGTGTAAACATCACCGAAATACCCATTCTGGGCAATTTCACACGGTTCGAAAATCAGTCCATCGTACCACTCATCTCAACTCCAAAAATTCTGAAATTAAATCATTTAAAACTTCAAAATGTTTGGAACAACTTTCCAAAAGAAAGTATTTGGAAATTCGGATCACAAAAGTCTCTCCAAAAATAACAAAACGAAGGGGTACAAAGGATCCAAAACTGGATTTTCCAAAACAAGATAAAACAATTTAGTTCTGATTGGAAAACCGCCAAACTTAACCCATAGCCAATTCCTAGGGACTGAAATTGAGGATATTACAATGTACTGCGGCTTCCCAGCCCAAAAATCGGGATGTGACAGTTTTCAGTTCGAAACCAACGGTTAGTGCTCTCGGCAATGACGCTCTCCCTCACCATTTCCCTCACTTGTTTCTCTTTCTTCTTCGTCCTCCCAGTTGTCAGGTGAAGCTCGAATCACATTCGCGCTGCGCGCGTGCTTGTTCACTGCGAACTCGAACCAGATTTTGTGCTTTTTCTTGATGCACGACTAGAAGAAAGGCAGTTCTTTTTTCGTCTGGTAATGCAAGTTACCGACTTACCCAATAAGCTCTGGTGGCTCTTTTTGTTGACTTATGCTATGTAATGGTGGAGATATGATAGGACATGGTTGATGCGTTCCTCTCAAGTTCCGTGCGAAAGTTTTGGCGAAACAATCCAAAACTGATTTTGTGTGAGTTCCGTGTGAGTTCCGGGTGATCTTGGGAAACTGATCTGTATATGTGGGTTTATGATGACTTGAGTTGATCTCGGTTTTTGCATCGGATAAAAAATGATTTTTGTGGAATAAACGCACCCTAAGATTTTAGTGCTGAGCCAAAACGAGGCCCAACTTCATTGCCAATACGACTGATTTTGTTGTTGTATCAAGGCTACACCATCTATTTTCTATTAAGTCAGTTTGCAGATGTCCTGTTTTGTAGGAGTTAATTAGTCGTGGTTTTACTTGGTCAATCCTATTTTGTAGGAGTGTTTAGCTGCATGTTTTTTTTAACTGTTCTGTTAGTTTGTTGCTGTTTTTATGGACCAAGCAAGCTGTTAGTTAGTGGGCAATGTGTGTTTATGGATAAGCTTTAGTTTGTATTTAAGCAAATTTAGATTTCTGAATAAAAAGAGAAGTTCCCTTCCAATACATTATGTGTTGTTGCATAATACAATTTTGCTGCAAAAAATACAGCCTTTGCTGTCAATTCTCCTTCTGTTCTTTGAAAAACAACATTGGTATCAGAGCTTTCTTGATCTTAAGGGGTTGTGAGTGACTTGTGAGATTGATTGAGAGGTGTGTTTGCATCCATAGAAGCCGAAGGCAAGATGGAGGCAGGAACAAGTGGTTTTTCAACAATGGCTCCACTAGTGTTTGATGGAGAAAATTATCAAGCCTGGGCAGTGAAAATGCGAGCCTATCTAGAGGGTTGTGATTTTTGGGAAGCTGTGGAATAAGATTATGAAGTTGTTCCCCTTCCTGACAATCCAACCATTAATTAGATCAAGTATCACAAAGAGAGGACAACAAGGAAAGCAAAGGCAAAGTCTTGTTTATATGCTACTATCTCACCTGCCATTTTCAGCAGAATTATGGCTTGTGAATCAGCCAAAGCTATCTAGGACTTCCTCAAAGCTGAGTATCAAGGAGATGAGAGGATCAGAAGCATGAAGGGGCTAAATCTGATCATAGAATTTGAGAGACTGCAGATGTGGCGCCCCGACCTCGGGGTCATATAAACGTGACGTCCCATTCATTATTATTTTTCTTTAAACACAAGCGAAAGCATATCTCAGGACAATCACATTCAATACACAACGGAAATAAGACAAACAGCATCATGAGCAAATCTTGTATTTACAGGACACGCAAACATATTTTACAAGCCAACTTAGCCGATTTTAGCCATTTACATAATAATAGCAATTGGCTTGGGTGTCCTAAGCCCACTAGTTCTGATTCACCGCTCCTTGCTTTCCCTAAATTCCAACATGGCTCAACCTCCCCCTGTTACCGCCGTCCGTTCAACCATCCTATGGACCTGAGAGGGAAAAACGGGGGATGAGTCGGGGAGATTCAGTAAGTGAAAACACTAATATCAAGCGAGAATATATTGATCGCTATTAACATAAGTCGGCCCTTATTGCACCCACATTGATGGCAGATCAATAGCAAAGTTCAAATAAGAGAACATCACGCATGGCCACATCATGCACACTTTACCAACCAAGGCTCGGTTCTATCTCAAAACAACATCAAATATGAAACATGATCAAATCGAGAAATGAACCAACTACGACCAACCAAACAACCGAGAAACGGTCCAAGTAAACCACGTCACAATGCATCTCAACATCCTTTCCCGATATTAGGGAATTCACTTACACAGTGAATAAAACAAGAACTAAAGAACACGAGACGTGTGAAGAACACGAGAACTTCAATGTCTTTCGAGCGACTCTTGGTGGTTCTCGGATTTAAAAACGAACACACGGCCTTGGGTGTGGCTTTCTCACTTGTTCGAACCACGAGAAAGACACAGGCTAATTGGTAAGCTTTTTCTCTCTTTCTTTCTTTCTATTTCTCCCTTTCTCGATCATGACTATAAAGCAAGAAATAAGAAAGAAGGTTGGCCGGAGCTCTCGGGGCGTGGAAATGGCGTGAGGGAGAGGAAGGGGGGGCTTCACGTGAGGTTCTTCCTCTTTCTCTCTTCCTATTTATAGAGAGGCAAAACTTGGGGCCAAAGTTTGGATGAGGTAAGCCGCCGTGTGTCATCGGGTGCATGAGGTAAGCGACGTGTCATCCACCCATTAATGGCCTAAGTCCAAAAGTCAAGAATAATGATGAAATGGCCAATTATTCTTCCTTTCTCTCTCCTCACCCATTGGCCGTGACTCCTCTCTCTCTCTTGGGTCAAAACTTGATGGCTAAGACTTCATAATGGCTTCATAAAGGCTTGTGGAAAAAGAAGACCAAGTATTAATTACAAGCAATAATGAAGGGGATAAAGTTTGACTTTGTCAACTTTCTAGGATTTTCTACCAATTTCTAAACCATGGACTCCTAGAGTCTTTTGGATTTACTGAATTCTCAATAAATGACTCGGGCCAATCGAGTCATACGAAATATACTAATTGGCACAAAAATACAACTCGTGTCATACTTAATCACAAAATTTTCTGAAGGTTTTCCGCGATAAAACACGCATAATAATTCCATCCAACCCGAGTTTCGGCACAGGAATGTCCTCAAATATCACCAAAAGACCTCAAGTCGAGATTCCAACGTTTTTCATGTAACAATTGATAAATCTTTGAAATCTAACAAAACCGAACAGCTTTGCACTGTTCACGAAATCGGACTTGAAAATATAGTAAATGGATTCCGAAAATTCTCAAATTCGGATATGTCATAAACAAAGCTTTACCAAACATTTCTCTTGAAGAATACAAAATTGGAATCTCTTAGTAAACACCATTTTTAGTAGCTCAAATACAGATTAAAAACAGTTCACTGGAATAGAATATTTGCTTCTCAAAATAAGCTCTGTCCAGAATCCAAATCATCTCAGAAAATTTCCAAATTTACACACATTATAGAAAAGGAAGTTCTCAACAACTTTCGTGAAGGAAACTTTTTGCAAAATCGGCCCAGAAAAACTTGTAGAAAATCAAGACAGTGTGAATATCACCCAAATACCCATTCTGGGCAGTTTCACACGGTCCGAAAATTAGGCCATCGTACCACTCATATCAACTCCAAAAATTCTCAAATTAAAGTACGTAAAACTTCATGATGTCTAGAACAACTTTCAAGAAAAAAGTGTTTAGAAAATCGGATCACAAAAGTCTCTCCAAAAATAACAAAACGAAGGGGTTCCAAGAATCCGAAATATGGTTTTCCAAAACAAGAGTAAAAATTTTAGTTTGTTTTGGAAAACCATCAAACTTAAATCATAGCCATTTTCCAGGGACTGAAATTGAGGATGTGACAATTCTTCCTCTAAAAGAATTTCGTCCTCGAAATTTAAAACGAGCTGGATTTAACTTACCTTTCCTTTCAAGTGTGATACACCCCTCACATAGTCGCCTTCACGAAACTTAAGCGGTTTTTGGCGCTTGTCAGCCTAATTCTTTTACCGACTTGTGCCGTCCCTAAGTTTTCTCTACTTATATGGACAACATCTAAGGTGAGTGGGACTAGCTCTGGACCTTTGACCTTCTTTTCCGACCTCGTTCCAATAGACCGGAGTTTCGCAAGCTTGACCGTATAATGCCTCGAATAGCGCCATCTTAATGCTTTGCTGATAACTTGTTATTATATTTGGATTCTACCTTCCTTTTCAAGGTAGCCTTGTTTAGCTTTTTTTTTTTTTTTTTGAATAACGTCAAAAATTTTCTTGATGGGAAATCTTCTAGCTTTGGCTTCTCACGCTTCCGCCACGCCACTCCGATTTACCTTTTACCATCCTTAAATATTTTTATGCTTGCTTGCTTGGATTTTTTTTGATACATTGAAACGTCAGTACATAAATACTATGATAAAACAAAGTACAAGCACGGTTCCAATCACCCGATTTATCAAGTCTCTGTAATAACATTCTTGAGTTTGCCTTCCTCTTGAGTAATTGCATAAATCCTTCCCTAAGCTCAAGGACGATTATCATGCGGTGGAACTTCTTTTTGTTGCATCATCTGTGGTTGTTGTGGACTGCTTGGGGATTTGCTATCGTTAAGGGCGATCCTTTTTATGCGGTGGCCTTGTTGACCACAGCGAAACATGCTCTCTGTCTGTTTTTAGACATAGAGCATTTCCATGAAACCTTCCGCAAGTATGGCATGCATCACCGTGGTGGAAATTGGCTTCTGATTTTTATCTTCTTATTGGGAGTGGAGAAATGATTTTCTCTCGACATCGGTCTCTTGTCATGATGCTGGTTGGATTGAGAAGCCGGATGATAGGGCTTTCCTTGGTTAGTCGCTGTGGCAGCTCGTTCGTGGACTCTTTCTCCACCAATGGGCTCGTTCATACAACTCGTTGTAATCCTTAAGATTCAGTGGCACCAACTGTCTTGAATGTCCGGGTTCAAACCGTCTCGAATTTGTTTTCCTTTTCCTTTGGATCTTCAATAAATTTAAGGGCATACCTCGGCGGTTGAGCGAACCTTGCTTCGTACTAGTCCACCGTCATGTTGTTCTGCTGCGGTTGCAAGAATTCCTTCATCTTTCGATCACGAGCACATTCGGAAAAATACTTTCCGTTCAATGCTTCAACAAAAAGCATTCCGATTGACAACAACATTTCTGGGAACATGATTTCCTTGATCACTTTCCACCAATAGCTGGCATTACCTTGCAATTGATAGGCTGCTAAAGTGACTTTATCTTCCTCGAACATTGTAGAAGCTCAAATGCTTTCCGGAGTTCATTAATCGAGGATTCCGCTTCTTGGGGGTCTCGGTTCGATAAACTTTGGGGTTGGAGCTTGAATTGCTCGACCAATCCGTGCATCGTCGGCCACCATTTCCATTCCCATTTGCTACCACATTCTCAGCATTAGGCATTCGTTGTTGGGCTTGTTGTCCCAATAGTTCTCCCATGGTCACTAGAGCCCTGCAGAATTTCATCTATTCGGGGTCTTGAGTTGACTTCCCTTCGAGGTCGAGGATGCAGCCAGGTTCGAGCACTCATATTGGTATTCTAAGAGGTCTTTCTACAACACAAGAATAGGTTAGTGGTCTCAAACAAATATTAGCACACAACCTATTCAACCACAATCAATCATTCACATGCTTGCAGGGTGTTTCCTAGCTAACTATCCCAACTTCAAAACATACCTTATCACTCTAGGTCTTTTATTTCCACTTGGATTTCAGAATCGTTCTCCCCATTCAAAGGGCATAGTTTGGTTTCTTCCTCTTTTACCAATCATCCTAAAAAGCCCGCCAGAGCCGCACCTTATTTAGGTCTTCAACCCCGGCGACCACTCTTGCTAGAAGCCGCACCTTGATCAGGGCCTCACGCCCTGGGCCCACTTCATAGCCAAGAGCCGCTCTTTGATCATGCTCTACCTCGGCGACCACTCCCCGCCCTCATCGGATTGGGTCCTTTTCAGATTCCACAGCCTCTTCTTGGCTCAACACTGAACTTGCACCCATCGGAGGGGAACCCCGCTTTGATACCAAATTAACTGCGGATGCCCCGACTCTGAGTCATATAAACGTGGCGTCCCATTCATTATCATCTTTCTTTAAACACAAGCGGAAGCATATCTCGACAATCACATTTAATACACAACGGAAATAAGACAAAAACAGCATCATAAACAAACCTTGTATTTACAGGACACGCAAACATATTTTACAAGCCAACTTAGCCGATTTTAGCCATTTACATAATAATAGCAATTGGCTTGGGTGTCCTAAGCCCACTAGTTCGGATTCACCGCTCCTTGCTTTCCCTAAATTCCAACATGGCTCAACCTCCCCCTGTTACCGCCATCCGTTCAACCATCCTATGGACCTGAGAGGGAAAAACGGGGGATGAGTCGGGGAGATTCAGTAAGTGAAAACACTAATATCAAGCGAGAATATATTGATCGCCGTTAACATAAGTTGGCCCTTAATGTACCCACATCGATGGCAGATCAATAGCAAAGTTCAAATAAGAGAACATCACGCATGGCCACATCATGCACACTTTACCAACCAAGGCTCGGTTCTATCTCAAAATAACATCAAACATGAAACATGATCAAATCGAGAAATGAACCAACTACAACCAACCAAACGATCGAGAAACGGTCCAAGCAAACCACGTTACAACGCTTGTCAACATCATTTCCCGATATTAGGGAATTCACTTACACAGTGAATAAAACAAGAACTAGAGAACACGAGGCGTGTGAAGAACACGAGAATTTCAATGTCTTTCGAGCGATTCTTGGTGGTTCTCGGGTTTAAAAATGAACACATTGCCTTGGGTGTGGCTTTCTCACTTGTTCGAACCACGAGAAAGACACGGGCTAATTGGTAAGCTTTTTTTTTCTCTTTCTTTCTCTCCATTTCTCTCTTTCTCGATCATGACTACAAAGCAAGAAATAAGAAAGAAGGTTGGCTGGAGCTCTTAGGGCGTGGAAATGGCGTGAGGGAGAGGAAGGGGGCTTCACGTGAGGTTCTTCCTCTTTCTCTCTCTTTCTCTCTTCCTATTTATAGAGAGGCAAAACTTGGGGCCAAAGTTTGGATGAGGTAAGCCGTGTCATCGAAAGTGCGTGAGTAAAAGCGACGTGTCATCCACCCATTAATGGCCTAAGTCCAAAAGTCAAGAATAATGATGAAATGGCCAATTATTCTTCCTTTCTCTCTCCTCACCCATTGGCCGTGACTCCTCTCTCTCTCTTGGGTCAAAACTTGATGGCCAAGACTTCATAATGGCTTCATAAAGGCTTGTGGAAAAAGAAGACCAAGCATTAATTACAAGCAATAATGAAGGGGATAAGGTTTGACTTTGTCAACTTTCTAGGATTTTCTACCAATTTCTAGACCGTGGACTCCCTAGAGTCTTCTGGATTTACCGAATTCTCACGCAAATGACTCGGGCCAATCGAGTCATACGAAATATACTAATTGGCACAAAAATACAACTCGTGTCATACTTAATCACAAAATTTTCTGAAGGTTTTCCGCGATAAAACACGCATAATAATTCCATCCAACCCGAGTTTCGGCACAGGAATGTCCTCAAATATCACCAAAAGACCTCAAGTCGAGATTCTAACGTTTTTTTCATATAACAATTGATAAATCTTTGAAATCTAACAAAACTGAACAGCTTTGCACTGTTCACGAAATCGGACTTGAAAATATAGTAAATGGATTCCGAAAATTCTCAAATTCGGATATGTCATAAACAAAGCTTTACCAAACATTTCTCGTGAAGAACACAAAATTGGAATCTCTTCGTAAACACCATTTTTAGTAGCTCAAATACAGACTAAAAACAGTTTACTGGAACAGAATATTTGCTTCTGAAAATAAGCTCTGTCCAGAATCGAAAATCATCTCAAAAATTCCCAAATTTACACACATTATAGAAAAGGAAGTTCTCAACAACTTTCATAAAGGAAACTTTTCCAAAATCGGCCTAGAAAAACTTGTAGAAAATCAAGACAGTGTGAACATCACCCAAATACCCATTCTGGGCAGTTTCACACGGTCCGAAAATTAGGCCATCGTACCACTCATATCAACTCCAAAAATTCTCAAATTAAAGTACGTAAAACTTCATGATGTCTAGAACAACTTTCAAGAAAAAAGTGTTTAGAAAATCGGATCACAAAAGTCTCTCCAAAAATAACAAAACGAAGGGGTTCCAAGAATCCGAAATATGGTTTTCCAAAACAAGAGTAAAAATTTTAGTTTGTTTTGGAAAACCATCAAACTTAAATCATAGCCATTTCCCAGATACTGAAATTGAGGATGTGACAGCAGATGAAGGAGTCTGAGACAATTAAGGAGTATTCTGATAAGTTGATAAGCATTGCAAATCAGGCAAGAGTTCTAGGCACTAACCTCTCTGATAATAGGCTAGTGCAGAAGATTCTTGTTTCCTTGCCTGAAAGGTTTGAGGCAACCATTGCCTCTTTGGAGAATACCAAGGATTTGTCTCGGATCAAGTTGGCAAAATTGCTAAGTGCTCTGCAAGCACAAGAGCAGAGGAGGTTAATGAGGTTGGAAGGAAGTACAGAAGGAGCTTTGTAGGCCAAAGAACAGTAGCATGTAAAAGGGAAAGGCAAGAAGTGGAAAGGGAAGAAAGGGAATAGCAGTAGTGGTTCAGAAGCTGCTACAAGAGAGAACAGTGCAAGCAACTCCAAGAACAATTGGAGAAGGTATTCCTTATGTCAGCACTGTGAAAAATAGAATCATCCACACTTTAGGTGTTGGAAGAGGCCAGATGTAAGATGTAGAAAATGTCATAAGCTTGGACACATTGAGAAGTTCTGCAAAGAGATGGGAGATCAGCAACAAGGTGAGGCACATGCTGCAGTCAAGCAAGAGGTAGATCAACTGTTTGTTGCCTCTTGTTTCTCCTCTAGTACTCCATGTGATAGTTGGCTTATTGATAATGGTTGCACAAACCACATGACAAGTGATGAAAAGCTATTTATAGACCTTGACAAGTCATTGAAGTCAAGAGTGAGGATTGAGAATGGGGAGTACTCAGAGAAGTGAAAGGTCAAGGAACTATAGCAATAGAGAGTTGTGCTGGAACTAAACTGGTTTCTGATGTGATGTATGTGCTTGAGATTGATCAGAATTTGCTGAGTGTAGGGCAGTTGGTAGAAAAGGGATTTAAGGTGATATTTGAAGAGGGGAAGTGTTTGATCTTTGACTTCAGTGGTCAAGAGCTGTTCAAGATAAAAATGCAACAGAAGAGTTTTTCTTTGAATCCTCTCGAGAAAGAGCAAGTGGCATGCAAGTGTAAGGCCAGTGATTTAGAGATATGGCACAAGAGGTTAGGGCACTTTCATCACAAAGGCTTGTTGTTCATGCAGAGGAATGAAATGGCAACTGTGTTACCAAGCCTGGAGGAGCATATCATAAGGTGAAAGGCTTGTTTGCTGGGCAAGCAGACAAGACTTCCCTTCAAGGAATCCACTTGGAGAGCTACAGAGAAGCTGCAGTTGATTTATACAGATCTCTATGGTCCACAAGTGACTCCTTCACTAAATGGCAGCAAGTATTTCATTATTTTCATTGATGATTATACTGGAATGTGCTGGATTTACTTCATGAAGCAAAAGTTAGAAGTTGCTGAGGTATTTCTGAAGTTTAAGAGATGGGTTGAGAACCATTCCTTTTCTTTTGTTAATTACTCTCCTCTCTTTTCGCTTTGAATTTTGTCCACATTTTTGGAGAACAAAGATTATAATAATAAACACCATTTAAGATGTCCAATAATTTCACCGCCTCGACCAACTATTGGTGAAAATATAGTATAAAAAGATCATCATTAACCTATCCACAAGTCAAATTTTATCAAGGAACAACAAAGCAGAAGAGAAGGTTACCCCGTCATCCATGGATGGAGATTCCTACTTTTGTCCGAATTTGCGTGAGTCCAATTTGACTCAAACGAGAAGGCAAAACCACTGTTTGCGTATGGTTCTGAACATAGTGTTTTCTCAGTTTTCTTTCCTATTGTTGAAAATGAATGAAAATGACTCTGTATTCTTCTTCCCATCATTTTGAAAGACTAGAGCAACCAAAACTTGCAAACTGATATGCTCATTTTACAATCTTCCTGAACTAAATTTCATGTCACAGAAAATTTCAAAAATGGTACTCCCACGCCGCATTTTCCCCAAACTATTCTTTGCTTTGAAAAATGTTCCAAACTAGTACATCCATGCCATATTTATCCCGGGAAAAATTAGGGATTTTGGCATGTTTTCAAAATGTGAGGGAGCATTTGCGGAAAATTAGTAGATTTTAGCTAATTTCTCGATTTAAGATTTTGATAATTTGGGATGTTTTGTGACACGAAAAATTAGTTTATGATAAATGTGGCATATGAGTACCGGTTTGAGATTTTCTATGACATGTAAATTAGTTTAGGATAAATGTAGCATGAATGTACTAGCTTTTTTTTTTTTTGGTATCAATACTTTTGTAAAAGAACTTATGAGATTTTCTATAATGTTACCCGTGTTTCTTCATAGTTACCTCCATGGTAGGCCAAACTCGTAGTACTAAATTACCTGCTACTATAGATGATAGTCCCTTTGCTTGGACAAAAAAGGAGTATGGACGAAATTGAGACATGCCTTATCCGCTATCGAAATGTTTAGTTTAAGGTTCCAACGACATAGCAACTACCCGCTGAGCTAGAATATTACATGTAAACTTTGACCTGTCTTTTGCATAGAGTAATCAAGATTTTGCCAAGACCAAAGAATAGATTGAGGAATCGAACTTGTGATATTCTGTCTGCAAACTAATCTTGCACCGCTCGGCCAACCATTAGATCGGTCAGATGAAGGTCACATGGCGGAAAACTACCGGTACTCATTTAAATTATTCAAGAAAAGGCCTTCCCTTGGATCCTTTCCTTGCATCGTAGAAGCTTATATTTTGATATGATGATATTCTGGTGAGGCAACAGCAACAGCAACAGCTACCAGCAAGAAAGAAGCAGCTGAAACCGGATTAACAAAACCCGTCTTCTTGCTTTTCTCGGGGCATTTAACTAAGATCAAATTCAAAGATAAAAGTTTCTATCTGAGCACAAAAAGTCAAGTGATGAGATTCTCGTTCTGAGCCAAACCACGCCCGACTTCATTGACAATATGAATAATTTGAATCCATGATTGACAAAACCTGCTCCACTAAATTTGCAGCAGGGCAGGTCTTCATAATCCTCAGATTCAGCAACATCTGTTCTTCGCAACGATGCAAATGAAACCAACATCTATCCGCACCTATTTGTCCTAATCAATTACAATTGAGGACATATAAGGCAGAATCATGTGATCCAACCATTGTTGCTATCGTGTCATTCATCGGGCGGCCAAGGTCAATGCCGCTCCATATTTCTTTGCCTACACAAGAAGTGATGCTTTGACCAGGAAGCGCCTTTGCCAGGTCGGAGACTTCTGCGGCTATCACCATGTCGTCTGGATTCAGGTTGAAAAAGGCCAGATATATTTCTCCTGCATAATATAAGAAACAAAGTAGCTGAGCCAAAAAAAGGTCTAAGAATGCTCATACTTGCTCAAGTAGATTGTTTGGCAAAGCTAGTAAGATATGCTGATTAGGCCTTTGACCATTTATTTGAAACTGGATTATGTTGCATTTTGTTCTGCCTTAAAAAATGTCTACATCCAAATTATGCCAGAGGAGGAGTGGGGTAAAAATCTAACCCGATCTTCCAGTTGCGATCCAGGAGCGAGCTCCAGCAGCACCAGCATTAGCTGCGCAAATAATTTGGCCGTGAATAAGTCGTACAAAAAATTAGATTTGTAGTGTTTGAGATCAGGATCTCTTCTTATAACCTTTGACTTTTTTCATTATAGCGCATAGTCCAGAATAGCTGCTTATCAGTGTACCATTACCGTGAAACTCCCACATCTGTCAAAATTAAACATTCCATTTGTTATCTTCTGCATGAATCTAACCCAAATGATGAATTCTAGTTCGAAGACAAAAATATAATGGTATGGAATGTCGCAATAACATCATTTACTTGATAATATTAACAGGTGCCAAAAATGTAACAAATATAGGAGTTTTTCAAATTGGGTCTCAAGTTTGTCTTCTGTGCTGATCTTCAACTAATAATAACACGTACCTGATTAGCATTCCATGTGCAGCGCGAAAATGAGCCTCTTGTAAACTCACTAGACGTGATTTTGCGTCTTGGAGAAGCATTTAAGCAGTACTTTGCATTTTCAGAAGCTAATAAGTGAAGTGCTCCCTGATATTGGCTCCCATACATTATTTCTTCGTCTCTGTTACCCAGCACAAGCATATATCAACACTTGTGCCATGAACAATTACAGGAGAGAGAAAGGCAAATGGAAAAAAGTAGAAAAAGGAGAGAGCATTTTTACGATTCGATTAAAGAATTTCTCTTGTATAGGCAAAAAGGTTCTCCATATCTACTCTCCATGTTCTCTTTCCAGCAGATCCGTTCCAAATCTTGGTCCAGCTCTTTGACCAGCCATCCGCTTGCTTTCGGATCTTTGCAACTAGTCAGACCGAAAACCTCTACCTCTGGCTCTTCCACACGCGTCAGGTACATTCCAGACCGCCTGTGTTTTCTACCTCTTGGACTTGATGACCCATGGATATATGGGAACTGTAAATTTATTCATATAAGTAGCTTAAAGTGCTTCGAAATGTTTGTTTTATTGAATCTTAAGAGAGAGTACATGCCTCCACAGTGTTTGAGCTATAGGAATTTATCTCGAGTAGAGTGGGATTGGTGATAAGACTGAAAGTTGTATCATCAATGTTCCTCAAATCTCCACCAAACATGAGTGGAGACTTGGCCATCGACCACAAAGTCATCTACGACTATAATCCGTTAGCTCGAAACATGATTTTCTGATTGGTGAAAATATTAAAGTCGTAAAAAATCCTTATCAAACACATACCTGTGTTCTTTGCTCATTCAGGCTCAGCCTACATCTCCTATGGGGGCCTTCATTTGAACCTAATTGTTGAGAGAGTTTTCACTTTAGCAATACATCACTTCATCTACTTTTCCATAGACAGCGACAAGGAGTTCATGAATGCAAGATAATTTGCAAACGGCAAAAATTACATAAGGAAGGAGCCCTGACATCCACTGTCTACTGATGTCTGCCAAATAACCACGATTGTGAAGTTTCAAACTATCAATCTGCCACCTTCTGAAATTGCAGGTGAAGCTTTATCATGAGCTGTAATTTTATGCTAGGGCACATGAAATTAGCTTGCACAAGCTACAGCGAGAATTCACTCCATGTGTGTAACAACCCGGACATAGTCCGCATGCTCGAAACCCCAAAGGAGCATTTAAGGCATAACCTTCAAGCTGGGGCCTTACTATCACGTCAGAGCCTCTCTCTGGCTCCACAATGCACATTAGGTTTTACAACATCACATGACTAGCATGTTAATTACTTTATTCTGAAAGTCCAAAGCAATCTGCTAGGGCCTGCACTACTGGGTGTAATCTCTCGGCTCCTCATGTAACAGAAATCTGACCCATTTGCAAGCAATATTAAATTGACGGAGCGCTAAGGCTGTTAAAACAGCTCTATACCCACTTATTAGTCCAGCCAATCCCTTAAAGGTATGGAGCAACAGACCTTCAACTAATCGCAGAATAAGACAAGCCCAGTGTTATTACCTGGATCAGTAAGATATCCCAGTGGTAGCATATCAAGGTCAGGCCATGATGTCCCCAACAAGCCACTGGCACCAATCATTTTAGCAGCTGAGAAGTCCCTGATGAACAATAAATTATCAGATTAAAAATAGGTGATCTAAGCCCATGACTTTTGAGCTTGACTGTCACATGTTAAATCACCTCGCCACATCAAAATGTGATGCAACATCTCCCCATGAATCCCAATCATCCCCAGTAATTCTGTACGAGTTGCTCAATCCACTCACAGCCTTTGCCATATCTGGTGTCGCACTAGTTCCAGGAGACAGAGAATACAGGATGGGACGGTCAAGCTCCTTTAGAACCTTTGCAAGGCCACATCAGACATTGTAGCCGCTTCAGTTTTAATTTGCAGGATCTCAGTAACAGAAAGGACAGTGTTGAATAGGTGAATAAAAGATAAAGAGCCATCATATCGCACCTCGGAGATGTACGTGATCTCATTTATATTCAGATCATCGCCAAATACACAGTCGTGTTTTACTGCATGAAAATGATAAACAATTAGTGTTAAAGATAGTGATTGAAATGATTCATAAATTAATTTCATCAACAGTCAATTATTTAGTTAAATCATTGTTTTAAACTAATTGAAGCAGTTGAATTTAAGAGGTGATCTGCAGCCCCATAAATTTACAAAACTCCTGATCAACTCACTGAAATCAACGCCCCATGATGCATATTGCTGATAAAGCGACCTCAAGAAGGCTTTTCCAGCTCCTAAGTCAGTATTTACACTCATGAATCCATGTCGCATCCAAGCACAAACCTTTTCCTTCATCCCTATTTCTTGTGCATGCCAAACCCGACCGGACTCTTGATACGCACTTCCCTAGTATGGAAACAGAGTAGAAGTAAAGAAGTTATTTCAGAGAAAATCAAGGGTCACGATTGATACTTTTCCTAAGACTATGGCAGCAGATCAATCTATTTTGATAACAGCAAACATAAATAGTTTAAAGGAACTCACTCTCATCAGTAATTTTAACACCAATGATAATCAATCTTGTCTAAAACACAGAGAAAATCAGCAGATGAAAGCCTACGAGTAAAATGAACAAACCGTGGTCGTATCCAAGATAGGAGTCTTGGCATTGACAGCTTGCGTGCTTATTCCTCTCATGATGTGTATCCCGAACTTTAGACCCATGCTATGGACTTTATTTGCGACTTCAGTGAACCCTTTCCCACCCCTAGACGAAGGCCATCGAACTGGGTCAGGGATCAGCCTTCCCCATTCATCAATCACATCGAATCCGAGAGAATCAACGTAGGCGCCCGGCACTTTTCTTCGGTACCAAAGGTAGTCGACAACTACATACTGCGTAGTTTGGAGGGAAGAGACAAAAGTGAGGATGAGAGAAGAAAATGCTTTAAATTTCATTAAGAATCGCTTGCTATTCTCATTAAAAACTGACAATCTATCAATATAATGGGACAGTAGTACAGATATGACCTCATATCCCTGAGCATGTAGCTTCTGGGAAAGGATCTCCGCATTTTGCAGAAACTCTTCTTCCGAGACGGCCCAGCCAAAGGAATCATAAGAGTTCCAACCTCTTGGCGGGGTGCTAGCACGCTCTTCATCCTTTCGACGCGAAGCTTCAGATGAGACACTGAAAAATTGAAGTTAGTCTTACCAATTGCTTCACCTGATTAGAATTACTGAATACTTCAGATGTCGCGCAAAAATTTTCTGAACATCTGAGGAAATACATTCCCATATACATACAAAGATTCCAACCCACATTATTGTATAAGTTAAAGGTTTTACACATGAACTTTTACAACGTTGTCAAAATACATCAAAGCACCATTTTTGCTAGTGCCACAGTTATTCAAGCAAAATAGCAACAACAGAATCAAAAGCACGGAAATTGACACATAGCAATCTCAAAAAGGCAACTCACAACCAAAAATTTACCAAAAACAAAAGAAAGGTGTATGTTGACTCCGACGGTTATCTGATTTAGCCCATCCTCTGTCTCACAATTACCCTCACTCGACTCAAAATGCAAAATCCGAGACCAACCCAAATCCTCATAAACCAACGGACACACGAACAAATCAGTTTCCAACAATCACCGCGACTGTTTCTGCAAAACTCTCGCACGGGACTCTTAACAAACGCGTTGACCTCCAATTCTCACGTCCCATCATATCTCCACCATCACAGAGTTATAGATCAGCAAAAAGAGCTACCGGAGCTTATTGGGTAAGTCCCTAGCTCGCGTTACAAAACGAGAAACACAACGACCCACGTCCCCGTAAGTTCGGAACTGCCTGCCTTCGAGCCGTCCATTGAAGGAAAAAGTCAAAACCCAATTGGAAGCGATTCGAGCTTCACCTGAGAACGAGCAGGAAGAAGAAGAGGAAGAAGGAGAAGGAAGGGAGGGAAGTGGAGAGGGAGAGCTCCATCGCCGAGAGTGATGAACTGTCGGTCGGTCTTGAGCTGGAAGAACGCAGCAAAGAAGGAAGGAAGGAGGAGAAGGTGGTGACTTTCTTATCCTAATACCCACAGAGGCGCGACTGAGGTTGGGGCTGGACCAATAGCTATTCACTCTCTAATGATTAGGCAAGAAAATTTTACTTAAGGATCCGTACGTTTTTATAAATGGTTACTTGTATTACTTATAAAAATAAATTAAAGTGAAATAATTTTTTTATTCATGAAAATATTTACACATAAATTATTATCGATAATGAGAATTTTTTGCGATGATTGATGATATTCATGCGATGCAAATGATAATTCAAATTATTTATTTTTCACGAAACACATATATCCTAAAACGTACGTTTTTCTAAAAATAATTGCTTGTATCACTTACAAAAATGAGTCAGAGAGAAATAATTTTGTCGTCCAAATAATAAAATTTTTTACGATGAATGATATATTCAGGCAATGCAAATGATAATTCAAATCGTTTATTTTTTGTAAACAAACGGATCCTAAAATTGGATGGTGTATTCGGAGGCTGATTTAAAATTTGACTTATATAGAAACTTGAGTGGGGTTTTGTTAATTAGGTTGAGAAATATTGTGAATTAGCATCGTGGAAGTTTGCTTAAACTGTAAAATTTTCTTTGAAACCAATTTGTCGAGTTGGTTGCACTCCCCCTGGTTTATTACCCGTTTATTCCTTTTAAGTAGTTAGTTCTTTCTTATTTATTGATATTTACAATCTCAATGTTTCAATGAAATAGTAGCCACGCCCATTTTTATGATGTGAATTTTTATTTCAATCTTTGATTGATAAGATTGTAGCTATCCAATTTTAAGGATTTTACTTATAATTACGTTGAAATGATGCCAATGGTGGACACTAACACAACAAGCAAATATGAATTGTTTATCCTAATTGAGAGTGATGCCACTCTGGTCATACCATTGGTTTTTTTTTCACCCTCCAAATCTTCACCTGTCTTTCCAATAGCACTTCCAAATAGGGTATTTGAACTTCTCCTCCCACTTTTGGCATAACTGTAGTGAAAGTTTTAAAATTTGTCACGAAAGTACTGGTTGAATCCTCAAACTTATAAAAAAGTACAATTAGGTCGTAAGACTTATCAAATTGGTGTAATCGAGTCATTTAGTTAATTCCGTCTAACTTGGCTGATGAAAATGCCGACGTGGCTTTTTTTAAATTATTTGCTTTTCTGTTAATGCAAATATTATGGTGGTCCAATCCATGGCATTATGCTGTTTTTAGCTCTTTGTCAGCTCTCGACATCAGAAGAGAGCCAGGTGGTCTCCCACGTGAAAAGAGAGACGGGTGGTCGCTAAAACGTGGGAGGTTGGGAGGCTATTGATTGGCCAGATACTGTTGGACTGCAGAGAGGTGACCACTAAGGCAAGGAATCAAGTTAGACTCATTTTTTGTTAGATGTCTGATTTAGTATTCTTAATTATTCTTTCTAGTGTAAACGCATCCTCCTGCAGTTTACTTGACTTGTGCAATTTGGATTCTTGGGTAATCAATCTGTCAGGAGCAATCCTATCAAGCATACTTGCTTGGCGTGACAGGTGAAGCAAACCGTCAAAAAATGCTGATTGGACATGCGTAACCAGAAAAGAAAGAGATAAGAGGGATAGTGGGTTGTCCCTACTTCACCCTGATGAGGATCTTGTCAGAGGTTAGGTGGTGATCACCGATCCGAGCCAAGGTGTGCTCTTCTTGCCTAGATTGCAAGGGTCAATAAACCCTTGGGAGTAAGTGGACATGCAAGGGTAACCACTCCTGAGGATGGCTCCACTAGATTTGTTGGGCATGAGGAGGGTTGTCGGGTGCGTTTGGGAGAGTTTTGGGGAATTGCAAAGTCATTTTCATTACCCCAAAGATCATTGACCCCTCGACAATGATTCTTGAACTATTCATAAATATTTAATTTAGTCTTGAAACTTTTAATTTGTTTAATCTAGAGGTTTAGGTTCAAGTCCCAACTTTTGTAGACCCAAGGCTTGGACGTTGGTGACTTGGGCACAAGAGTTGGATTCCAAACCCAAGCATGGTTGCAGGGGGACCCGAGCAAGGGCACACAGGTCTCGATCCCGCCTCGACTTGGGGCAAAAAGTTGAGTACCTTGGTTATGATCGCTGGAGACTTAGCCACAGGCATTGGGGTCATGGGCCTAGTTTCGAGGGACTGGCCAAACATTTGTGGACTTGGGTTCAACCGCCAAGAAACTGGGCTAGCCTTTAATGGTCCCAGGCCCAAGCGCTAGTGACTTAGACATGGGAGCCATGTATTCGGGGCATAGTAGACTAGGGATACTAGCAGCTGCACCGATGTCTTGGGCTTAGCCTTTGGGAGCTTGGCCCAACCACTGCAGATCTGGTCTTTGGTGTAAGTGTTGGTGTTTAGTCGTATTTTGAAAATTGATTCTAATTTTTAAAAGTGAAAATCCTTCTCTTGAACTTAAGAATATATTTTTTCTTAATTATGAATTTTTTTATTAACTTATTTTCTTAAACAATCTAAACGTTGAAAAATGCGAAAATATTTTCCGTTAGAATAGTTTTTTCTTAAATAAACACAGCTTAACGATTCTGGTGCTTAGCTAAAATGGCCTAGCTTCATTGCCAATACGACTTATTTGAATCCATGATGGACAAAACCTGCTCCTCTAAATTTGCAGATAAGGCATCTTTTTATTTTCCCACATTTTTTCCTGTTTATTCCAACATATTCTTCTCATGAATAAGCTTGGTGCCTAGAAAAACACAAAAATCGAAGGTGGACAGTGAGTATCGAAGCATCCAACCCAGTCTACATTCACATAAGCAGTCTATGAAGTGGGAGAATAGCGCTCAATGAGCAATCCATGGTTGGATGCGCTAGCTAAATATCAAGATATACTTTTGATAGCCTAGAGATGACGTAATCTTGGTTGATGCATGAATTGACTAATTAAGTTCACGACAAAACTAATATATGTTTTGGTCATGGACGATACTATAGAGCACCAATCACCTGTCGATACATCGGAGAAGCGAGAACCTCACCATAGTTAGTAGAAAATTTAGTCTTCGAGGCTAGAAGGGTAGATCTGAGGATTGACCTCGACAAGGTCAAATCATATCAACGACACTTTACGAAAATGTGTGGTGCTCCTATATTAGTACGATCGTTAATTGGGAAATCTTAGTCAGCAAAAGAAATATGATCCTTCAACAAAATAGACCCAACAAATTCCTCCAATTAACCATCATCTATGGTTTTCGGCATACGTACTTCGTCAAGGACCTTCGTCAATCTCTAATTAGCCTACTATAATTGGAGGATTTTCTTCTTCATTAGAAAGTCAATATTCTATTTTCATATCAAGTGCTACTACTGGTCACTGTATGCATAATTCCGGAACATGCCGAAAGTTGACGTCTTCTCTATTTTCTTTCCTGCGTTTCGATTCGAAACCAACGGTCAGCACTCTCGGCAATGACGCTTTCCCTCACCATTTCCCTCACTTGTTTCTCTTTCTTCTTCTTCCTCCTAGTTGCCGGTGAAGCTCGAATCACATTCGCATTGCGAGTGTGCTTGTTCACGCAAACTCGAACCAGATTTTGTGCTTTTTCTCGATGCACAACTAGAAGAAAGGCAGTTCTTTTTAAATCCCGGTAATGCAAGTTATCGACTTACCTAATAAGCTCTGGTGGCTCTTTTTGTTGACTTATGCTATGTAATGGTGGAGATATGATAGGACATGGTCGATACGTTCATCTTGAGTTCCGTGGCGAAAGTTTTGGCGAAACAATCTAAAACCGATTCTATGTGAGTTCCGTGCTACTCCCGTGTGAGTTTCGGGTGATCTTGGGAAACTAATCCGTCTATGTGGGTTTATGATGACTTGGGTTGATCTCAGTTTTGCATCGGATAAAAAATGATTTTTGCGCAATAAACGCACCCTAAGATTCGGTATTTGAGCCAAACGAGGCCCAACTTCATTGCCAATATGACCGATTTTGTTGTTATATCAAGGCTGCATTATCTATTTTTAATTAAGTCGGTTATTTGATGTCCCTGCTTTTTTAGGAGTTAATTAGTTGTGATTTTACTTGGTCAGTCCTATTTTGTAGGAGTGTTTAGCTACATGTTTTTTTTAAACTGTTTTGTTTGTTGCTATTTTAGTGGACCAAGCAAGCTATTAGTTAGTGGGCAACGTGTGTTTATGGATAAGCTTTTAGTCTGTATTTAAGCAATTTTAGTTTTTGAATAAAAGAGAAGTTCCCTTCAATACATTATGTCTTGTTCCATAATACAGTTTTGTTGCAAAAAATACAGCTTTTGCTGTCAATTCTCCTTCTCATTCTTTGAAAACAACATTGGTATCGAGCTTTTTTGATCTTAAGGGGCTGTGAGTGAGTTGTGAGATTGATTGAGAGGTGTGTCTGCATCCATAGAAGCCGGAGGCAAGATGGAAGTAGGATCGAGTGGTTTTTCAAAGCAATGGCTCCACCAATGTTTGATGGAGAAAATTATCGAGCCACAGGCAAAGTGAGAATGCGAGCCTATCTAGAGGGTTGTGATTTTTGGGAAGTTGTGGAACAAGATTATGAAGTTGTTCCCCTTCCTAACAATCCAACCATTAATTAAATCAAGTATTACAAGGAGAGGATAACAAGGAAAGCAAAGGCAAAGTCTTGTTTATATCTTTGCTGTCTCACTTGTCATTTTCAGAGAATTAAGGCTTGTGAATCAAATAAAGCTATCCGAACTTCCTCAAAATTGAGTATCAAGGAGATGAGAGGTCGACGCATGAAGGGGCTAACTCCGATCACGTAATCGAGAGACTATAGATGAAGGAGTCCGAGACAATTAAGAAGTATTCTCGATAAGTTGATAAGCATTGCAAATCAATCAAGAGTTCTAGGCACCGACCTCTCTTATAATAGGCTAGTGCAGAAAATTCTTGTCTCCTTGCTCGAAAGGTTTGAGGCAACCATTGCCTCTTTGGAGAATACCAAGAATTTGTCTCGGATCAAATTGGTAGAATTGCTTTGAGTGCTCTACAATCACAAGAGCAGAGGAGGTTAATGAGGTTGGAAGGAAGTACAAAAGGAGCTTTGCAGGCCAAAGAACATCATAATGTAGGAGGAAAAGGCAAGAAGTGGAAAGGGAAGAAAGGGAATGGCAATAGTGGTTCGGCTGCAGGAGAAAAAAAGTGTAGGCAACTCCAAGAACAATTGAGAAGGTATTCCTCATGTCAAGACCGTGGAAAATATAATCATCCACACTTTAGGTGTTGGAAGAGGCTAGATGTAAGATGAAGAAAATGTCATAAGCTTAGACACATTAAGAAGTTCTACAAAGTGAAGGGAGATCAGCACAAGGTGAGGTACATGCCGCAGTCCAAAGAAGAGGTAGATCAACTATTTGTTGCCTCTTGTTTCTCCTCTAGTACTCCATGTGACAGTTGGTTTGTTGATAGTGGTTGCACAAACCACATGACAACTGATGAAAAGCTATTTATAGACCTTGACAAGTCATTGAAGTCAAGAGTGAGGATTGGGAATGGGGGAGTACTTAGAAGTGAAAAGTAAAGGGACTAGCAATAGAGAGTTGTATGGAACTAAGCTAGTTTCGATGTGATGTATGTCCCGAGATTAATCGAATTTCTTTGAGTGTGGGGTATTTGAAAAGGGGAAGTGTTTGGTCTTTGACTTCAAAGTGGTTAGGAGCTGTTCAAGATAAAGATGCAACAGAAGAGTTTTTCTTTGAATCCTCTTGAGAAGAAGAAGGTGGCATTCAAGTGTCGTGCCGTTGATTTAGAGATATGGCACAAGAGGTTGGGGCATTTTCATCACAAAGGCTTTGCTGTTCATGCAGAGGAATGAAATGGCAACCGGATTACCAAGCCCGGAGGAGCAGATCACAAGGTGCAAGGCTTGTTTCTTTGGCAAGCGAGATAAGACTTCCCTTCAAGGAATCCATTTGGAGAGCTACAGAGAAGTCGTGGGCTGATTCATCTGATCTCTGTGGTCTACAAGTGACTCCTTCACTAAATGGCAGCAGGTATTTCATTATTTTCATTGATGATTATACTAGAATGTGTTGGATTTACTTCATGAAGAAGTTAGAAGTTCTTTGAGATATTTACGAAGTTTAAGAGATGGGTTGAGAATCAAAGTGGCTACAAGATTCAGGTCATCATCGGATCCGATAATGGAACAACATACACTTCACATAGGTTCAACTCTTTTTGTGAAGAGGCTGGAATTGAGCATCACTTACTACTCCTTACTCTCCGCAGCAAAATGGAGTTAATGAGAGGAAGAATATAACCATTATGGAGATGACTAGGTGTCTATTGCATGAGAAGAATCTAGCAAAAAATTTTGGGCGTAGCAGCAAACATAATAGTTTTTTACAGATAGAGGCGCCTAAACGGGTATTGGAGAAGAAGACTCCTTTTGGAGCTTGGTTTGGTGTCAAGCCAATTCTAAGAAATTTGAAGGTGTTTGTCTATCCGTGTTTTTCTCATATTCCTTAGGTGAAGAGAGACAAGTTAGGGAGAGAAAGCTGAAACAGGATCTTTGTTAATTTAGTGTCAAAAGCCCAGGATCTATCAACCATAGCAGGGGAAGGTGATCACTAGCAAGGATGTTCGGTTCTTGGAAGATGAGCAATGGGACTGGGGACAGATGAGCCACAAGGCAAACACAAGAATGTCTCTTTGGACTTGGCGAGCTGGTGGATGATGTTCGATTAGAGATACCAAATCTCTAAGCGATATATATCGAGGTGCGGTGTGGCTATTTTGGAACCTATAGGTTATGAGGAAGCTAAAAGTGATCGGAGAGGTGGATGAATGCAATGAAGGAAGAGTTGGCTATGATAGAAAAGAACTAGACATGGGAGCTAGTGGAGAGGCTCAAGAGAGGAAGGTGATTAGAGTAAAATGGGTTTTCAAGACCAAACTCAATCCTCGTTGGTTTAGTGAATAAGCATAAGACCAGGTTGGTGGTGAAGGGATATGCACAGGTTTAGGGAGTTGATTTCTTAGAAACCTTTGCTCCCATGACAAGACCGAATACCATTAGAATGACTCTTGCTTTGGTAGCTCAACAAGGATGGAAGGTGTATCAGTTAGATGTGAAATATGCATTTTTGAGTGAAGTGTACAGGAGGAGGAGATTTATGTTGAACAGTAGGAAGGCTTTGTCACACCAGGCCGGGAGGAGAAAGTTTATTTGTTGAGAAAGGCTCTCTATGGCTTGAGGCAAGCTCCCGCAGCATGGTACAGTAAGATTGATGAGCACTTGCTAGGCCTAGGTTTCAAGAAAAGCCTCAAAGTGAATCCACTCTATATGTCTAGAAGTTAGTATCGACTTAGTGGTAGTGTCTCTTTATGTGGATCATATGCTGGTGATGGGGAGTAATAGTGCTCGGACATCGCATTTAAGCAAGAGATGATGAAGATGTTTGAAATGGTGATCTTGGTGAGATGCCGCATTTTCTAGGGATGGAGGTTAGGCATACTCATAATGAAGTTTTTATCTATAAGAAGAAGTACTTGAAGGAGATCCGAAGAGATTCAACATGGAGGAGTGCAAGAGTGTGAGTACTCCAATGTGTCGGGAAGGAAAAGCTTCAAAAGAAGGATGGATCAGAACTTGCGGATGAAAGAGTGTTTGATTGGCTGTCTTATGCATCTCATCGTAACTAGGCCAGACATCATGTTTCTTCGTAAGTGTTTTGTCTAGATTCCTTAATTGTGTAAGTGAGTTGCATATGGTAGCTACAAAGAGGGTGTTAAGGTACTTGAAAGGTACTTTTTCATATGGAATTAAGTTACGTAGAATTCGGGAGTTTAAGTTGTAGGGGTATTCGATAGTGACTTGGCAAGATCGGTGGATGATATGAAAAGCACTTCAGGGTATTGTTTTTACATTTGGGTTAGCACGTTTTTCCTAGTGTTCAAAGAAGCGGAAATAGTGGCTCAATCAATTGTCAAGCTGACTTTGTGAATCAAGCATTATGGTTAAAGAAGGCGATGGATGATTTGCATTTGGAGCAAGAAAAAGGCATAGAAGTATTTGTGGATAATCAAGCTACTATGGCCATTTCACAGAATCTAGTATTTCATGGAAGAACAAAGCATTTTAAGGTCAAGTATTACTTCTTGAGAGAAGTGCGAGAAAATTTGGAGAGGTGAAGCTGGTGTCTTTGTAGTTAAAACTAAATTGCGGATATATTCACTAAGTCATTTCATGTTGGTCGATTTGAACTTCTTAGGCAAAGCTAGGGTGTGTGCAGCACTTGATCCAAGAGGAGAGTGTTGTTGTATCAAGGCCACACTATCTATTTTCTGTTAAGTCGGTTTGCTGATGTCTTGTTTTCTAGGAGTTAATTAGTCGTGGTTTTACTTGGTCAGTCCTATTTTGTAGGAGTGTTTAGCTGCATGTTTTTTCTTTAACTATTTCTATTAGTTTGTTGCTGTTTTTGTGGACCAAGCAAGCTGTTAGTTAGTGGGCAATGTGTGTTTATGGATAAGCTTTTAGTATGTATTTAAGCAATTTCAGTTTTTGAATAAAAAGAGAAGTTTCCTTCCAATACATTCTGTCTTGTTGCATAATACAGTTTTGCTGCAAAAAATACAGCTTTTGCTATCAATTCTCATACATTCTTTGAAAAACAACAGATTTGAACCCATGATCGACAAAACCTGCTCCTTTAAATTTGCAGGAGGGCACCTCTTTATTTTCCCACATTTTTCCACCGCATACTTCTCAGATTCAGAAAAATGTGTTCTTCGTGACGATGCCGATGAAGGTAAGGAGGCAAACACGAATAAAGTTCAAAGGAATTTGAAACCAAAATCTTATTTGCACCTATTCGTCCTAATCAATTACAGTTGAGGACAATTAGGGCGAAATCATGAGAATCCACCATTGTTGCTACTGTGTCATTCATTGGTTGGATGTAGTGGGTGTCAATCCATATTTCTTTGCACTGTACAAGAAGTGACGCTCCGACCAGAAGACCCTTGGCCAGGTCGGAGACATGCATGGCTATCACCATGTCGACTTGATTCAGGTTGAAAAAGGCTAGATATATTTCTCCTGCATTGACGTAAGAACAAAAACCGAGCCAAGAAAAAAGGTCTAAAAATGCTCATACTTGCTCAAGTAGATTGTTTGGCATGAGATATCAAGATCTGCTATGATTAGGCCTTGGACCATTTGTTCAAAACTGGATTACATTGCATTTCGTTGTGCCTTAAAAAAGTGTCTACATCCAAATTATGCAAGAGGAGGAGTCGGGTAACAATCAACCCCGATCTTCTAGTTGCGATCCAGAGCGAATTCTGCATCAGCATCATTAGCTGCACAAACACCGCAACCGTAAATAAGTTGTACAAAACATTTAATTTCTGGTGTATGAGATCGGGATCTCGTTTTATAACCTTTGACTTTTTTATTATTGCACATTGTCCAGAATAGCTGCTTATCGTTGTCCCAATTCATTGTGAAACTCCCACATCAGTCAAAATTAAACATTCCTTACGTTATTTTCTCCATGAATCTAAGCCAAATGATGAATTCTAGTTCAAGACAAAAATTACAGTGGTATGGAAGATCGCAATAACATAATTTACGTGATAATATCAACAGGTTCCAAAAATGCAAGACAGGAGTTTTCTAATTGGGTCTCAAGTTTGGCTTCTATGCTGATCTTCAACTAATAATAACACATACCTGATTAGCATTCCATGTGCAGTGAAAATGAGCCTCTTGTAAACTCACTAGACGTGATTTTGTGTCTTGGAGAAGCATTTAAGCAGAAGTCCGCATTTTCGGAAGCTAATACGGGAAGTGTTCCTAGATATTGGCTCCCGTGACGTTATCTCATCTCTCTTCACAAAGCACAAGCATATATCAACACTCTCTGCTATGAATAATTACAGACAGAGAACAAAAATGGAAAAGAGTAGAACTAGGAGAGAGCTTTTTTTACTATTTGACCAAGAATTTCTCTTGTATAGGCAAAAAGGTTCTCCATGTCTACCCTCCATGTTCTTTTTCCAGCAGATCCGTTCCAAATCTTGGTCCAGCCCTTCGATCGCCCATCCGATTGCTTTTGGATCCGTTGAAGTTTAGCAGGATCAAACACATAAATATAACTCAAGGAAATAACGTGGTTCAGCAATATGCCTACATCCGCAGACAAATAACCCCCTCTCTTCCTTTTTTCATAGAGAGTAGATCTGCCATTATTCATCATATACATAGCATACGGTTGCTCACAACAAGGCAACAGGCAACCATTTTACATAAGGAAGGAAACACCAGAAATAGGAAACAAGAATAATATAATAGCAAAAAATATCTCCATTCCAAGAATAGGAGACAAAAATCTTACCAACACTCCCCTCAAGTTGGGGCGAAGACTTCATTGGAGGTCAACTTGTCCACCACAGTTTGGAAAACTCCTTTTGATAATGCTTTGGTGAAGACATCTGCAAGCTGATCCTCACTACGAATGTATGAAGTCTCAATTGTTTTATCTTGAACCTTCTCTCTCACAAAGTGACAATCCACTTATATGTGTTTGGTTCTCTCATGAAAGACCGGATTTGAAGCAATGTGAGTTGCAGCTTGATTATCACAAAATAGCTTTGTAGGCGTAGCTGTAGGCTTACATCCCATTTCTTGAAGTAAAAAACGCAGCCACATAATTTCACTAGTAGTGGTGGCCATAGCGCGATACTCAGCTTCTGCGCTTGAACGTGCAACAACCATTTGTTTTTTGCTCTTCCAAGTGACAATATTACCACCAACAAACGTACAAAAATCAGTTGTGGATTTTCTATCCATCGGACTTCAGCCCAATCTGCATCGATTGTAACCCCTCTATATATGTGTGACCATTGTTCTTCATCAAGATTCCCCTTCCCGGTGAAGCTTTCAAATATGAAGAAGATGATCCACCAATCCCATGTGACCCGGTGGGAGTATGCATAAATTGGCTCACATAACTAACAGCATATGCAATATCGGGTCTAGTGATATTATGCATAAAGTGGAAAATGAATGGTCTCAGGTGTGCTTGAGGCGTGTACTTCAACGCGGACCATTGGTGAGTGGAAATGAAAATGAGAATGGAAGGAATAATGGGATGAGAGTGGTACATGAATGTGTTTACATCTGACATGATTGAGTTTGAATGCTATTGTGCGTATGATTGAGCCTGGCAATATTATTTGATGCCTGCGATGTGATGTTTCAGCGTGTGTGAATATATGTGTGTGATTGCGTAATTTTCTAGAGGTACGCAATAGCCTAGATTGGGTTTAGGGGTGTACTTGCTGAGATATAATCTCATGGTTGTGTAAACTAATAATTTTGAGAACCCCGACTTGAGCAATGAACTCTCCACCATCGCCGCTAATACGTTTTGGGATATCGGTGCACACAAGCACGATGTGGTAGAGTTTCCGATGGGTGATGGACTGACTGGATTAGATATACTACAATCGTATATGTAGAAGTCGGATTGCCGTTATGGGAGACCAATGTGTGTCTTGGTAAACTAAGGTTTGCTCTATTATAAATATGGTGGAATAAGTTTGATCGAGTAATGGAAATGTATATTCTCCCAATTCTCCCCAGTTTAACTTGTTCGGGTGTTTTATGGTTTCCGTTTGCGCAATGAAATCTCGATGTTTAAATAAGGTCAGCGATAACTTGGGACGCCGCAAACTGTTCGATGGGAGGCGAGGATGTCGCGGGCTCGACCGGGGTTCGGGGCGTGACATCCCGGTTTGGATTGGTATCGAGCAAAGTCAGCTCGATCTAAGATTAGTTAAATTAGAGTGATAAGGAGCGGAAACCTTGGGATAGTAATTGGGAGATCTTAGTAGGGTGTAGAGTAGAGTGAGCTACACGTGCCTCTAGATAATTTGTTGTGATTGATTGAGTAAGTTAAATTGTTGTGTGGTAATAGAATTGCGGGTTAAATACGGACTTGAGGTAAGTGTTTAAACCTATGTGTTGGTGACTTCGTGATTTGTAATGGGGAATTGTTTGCTGAGTGAAGCGGATGTGTTAATTCACCGCTTAGAATCGATTGAGCTAATTGGTTTAGACCGCTAATTCCCGAGTTGAATTACAGCAGTAGTAGAGCAATAGAAATCGTGGCGATGAGCAGCGAAGGAAGAGGATTAGGAAGAGTCCCAAAAAGGGGCGCTTGGTAGAGAATCCAAGGGTAGAGGACGTGTCGAGCTAGAGCCATAGAGGATCTTGGAATGGGTGCCGGAGCGATGATAAATTTAGGAGTTGATGCCGGAGTAGCAAGAAAACCCGGAATAGAAGTTAGCCTATCGCGGGACCCTAAAATGGAAGTGGTCATGAGAACATTGGAACGGAATATGTGATATAATAGAACGGCACTCGTGGATCGAGCTGCTTCTGGATTGCCCAAGCTGTTGAGGCTGTTGTTCTTGTCGATAATAACGAGAACCAAGGTCGTGGAGCAAGTGGTTGCGAATAGACCTATGCACTAGCTAGTAGAGCGCTTTATTGTCGAAACCACCTAAGTTTTCAGGAAAGGAAATCCCGAGGTCGCACCTCGGTGGGTAGAGGAACCGGAGAAGGGTTTTGAGGGCCGGAGTGTAATGATCACGAGAGGGTGACTTAGCAATCTATCACCAGTAGGATAATACGAACGATTGGTGGAAAGCCACTAGGGATCGGATTTTTCCGAGGGTATAGCCAAAACTTGGCCTGTTTTACCAAGAGTTTTATGAGAAATACTTTTCAGCTAGTGCTAGAGAAAGAAAACTCTTAAAATTTATGAAACTCCGCCAGGCTAAATGATGAGATGAGTATGAGACGGAATTTGCAAGATTGTCTAAGTTCGCTACGAGAATGGTGGAACATCCCGAGGATAAGGCGCAAAGATTTGGAATGGATTGAAGGTCGATATCCGCAGCCCAATTGTTATTAGTAACCGAAACGATGAGTAGATATTTGATAGACCTAGATTCTTGAGCGGGATTAGATGGATAGAGTCGCTGCATCTAGATCAAGGTTTGTCGTGGTTGGAATAACCGTAATCCGGGAAAGAGGCCGATGGTGGATAATAGGCTTTTTACTCTACGATTTAAAAGGAATATTGAAAAGCCGATCCGGATTGATAATGGTTCGTGTAGGATCTCAGAGAGGTAGGCATGGAAACGGGCCTTGTCCAACCAGGAGTGGAGCTTGCTTTGGATGCAGAAGATTTAGGCATCACATAAGGAATTGCCCCAATCCTGTGCGGGTAATAGACCGCTTTGCCGCCACCTCGTAATAGGTCTCGGCGCAAGGACGAGTGTATCACGATGGCCGACGAAGGGTCGAGAACGCCAGGGGTTGTCACAGGTGCGATTTCTCTGTGTAACCATGTTTGCGTATGCTTTATTTGATCCCGAGTGTCGATTCTTTTATATCGAAACAATTTGCGGAGTTAGTTGGATTAGAACCGCAGTCGCTTGATGTTGTACTATGTGTGACTACTCCTTTAAACGATAAAATGTTGATTTCGTTGGGATGTCCAAACTGTAAGATCGTGATTGGGAATAGGAAGGAATTGATCAATTTAGCGGTTCTAGATATGTACGACTTTGATGTGATAGCAGGAATTGATCATTGTCTAAGCAGAGGGCCGTAATGGATTGCAATAGCAAGGTGATCCAATTTAATCTGTTGGATATTCGAAATTTAAATTTGTGGGAAGTCGAGGAGGATCCTCGATTCCGTTGATCCCGAATAGAAATGACAAAATTGCTGAATGAGGGATGCCAAGGATTTCTAATCTGTAGTAGTGGATTCAACGGGTGAAGAGCCAAGACTTGAGGATATAGTTGTAATTTGTGACTATCCCGATGTGTTCCCTCGTGAATTGCCGATCGCCACCAACAAGGGAGTAGAATTTGTAATCGAATTGGCACCGGAACTCGAACCGATCTCAAAAGCACCTTATAGAAATCGCATTGTCGGAGTTAAAGGAATTAAAGGTGCAAATGCAAGAGTTGTTAGATAAGGGGTTTATTCGTCCCAGTGCATCTCCATGGGGAGCACCGGGTATTATTTATAAGGAAGAAAGATGGATTATTGAGATTGTGTATAGATTACAAAATTAATCGGTGATGGTTAAAATAAGTATCCTTTGTCGAGGATTGATGATTTGTTTGATCAGTTATAAGAGGCTTGGTGTTCTCTAAAATTGACTTGAGAACGGGGTATCATTAATTGAGACTTAGGAAGGAGGATATACCAAGACGGCATTTAGGACGCAGATACGGGCATTATGAATTTAAGGTGATGCCGTTTGGATTGACGAGCAACCTCTGCTTTGCCTTTTATGGATCCGATGAATTAAGTGTTTAAAGAATTTCTAGATCAGTTTGCGATTGTTTTATTGATGATATTTGGTGTACTCGAAAAGCCTAGAGGAGCATGAATTTCACTTGCATCAAGTGTTGCGAACTTTGAGGGAAAATGCATTTGTATGCTAAGTTCAAACAAGTGCGAATTTCAAGCTTACTCGGTGGCATTTCTCGGTCATGTAATTTCGGAGAAGGAATTTCTGTGGATCCGTCGAAAATTGAGGCCATGACAAAGTGGCCTAGACAGAATAACGGTGACGGAAGTTCAAGTTTTCCTGGTCCGTTAGATATTACCGTCGCCTTTGTGGAAGGATTTTTGTTGATAGCAATGCCGCTGACCCAATTATTGAAAAAGGAGAATAGATTCGAATGGACATATTAGTGTGAAGGAAATTTTCAGGAATTGAAGCGAGTAGGTTGACAACGGTAGTGAAGGTTGACGATTCCATCAGGACCGGGAGGATATGAGATATATAGTGACGCGTCGTTGAAAGGATTGGGGTGTGTGTTGATGTAACATGGGTGAGTAGCAAGATATGCATCCAGGCGCTTGAGGCCACATGAATTGAATTATCCGACACACGATTTGGAGTTAGCAGCGATAGTGTTCGCTTTGAAAATTTGGCAACATTATTTATGCGGAGAAAGATTTCAGATCTATATCGATCATCGAGCCTCAAGTATTTATTTTCACGTAAAGAGTTGAATATGAGGCAGCGACGTTGGATGGAATTGGTAAAAGATTATGATTGTGATAGTTTATATCACCCGGAAAGGCAAATCGAGTAGCAAACGTGTTGAGCCGGAAGTCAAGCATCACGCATTTGATGGTCAAGGAGTGGATCCTGTTGGAGAAAGTGCGAGACTTAAGTTCAAATTTGAAGTAAGTCAAGTCTCGAGCCTGTTAGCTACATTAATGATTGAGCCGGAGATCCGGGCTAAAGTTAAAGCTTTGCATCTACGGACCCGGAGAGATATAGAAGGTTATTAGGACGAACGTTATTAAGAGAAAGTCGGATTTTCAGGTACCGAGGATAGGGTATTGAAATTTAGAGGACAGTTATGTGTGCTAGACGATCCACGAGTTAAAGAAACAATTTTATCTAAAGCGCATCGTAGCCAAGACAAAGATCCACCTGTGCAATACCAAAATGTACAGGAATTTGAGACAATATTATTGGTAGAATGGTATGAAGTTGGATATTGCTAAGCATGTGACTAAGTGTCCGATGTGTTAGTAGGTGAAAGTGCAACATTGTAAGCCGGGAGGATTGTTGCAACCGTTGGAAATTTCAGAGTGGAAATAGGAGCATATAACCATGGATTTTGTGTCGAGACTGCCGAGAAATCAAAGAGACCATGACACTATTTGGGTGATTGTTGATGACTAACTAAGTCGGCACACTTTTTGGCAAAGGCGAAAAGGATTTCGCGTTAGAACGGTATGCGCGGAGTTGTATGTGCAGCAGATAGTTCACCTTCATGGGTACCAAGTGTCTATAATTTCGGATCGTGATCCTAGGTTTACCGCCAATTTCTGGAAAAGTCTGCGGACGACGTTAGGATCTAAGCTACAGTTCAAGATACAACTTATCATCCTCGGACGGATGGTCAATCCGAAAGGATGATTCAAACTCTAGAAGATATGCTCAAGGCATGTGTGTTGGATTTTCAGGGTAAATGGGAAGAGCGATTGCCCCTTAGTGGAGTTTGCTTACAATAGCAGTTTTCAGCAAAGCATTGAAATGGCGTCCTTTGAAGCGTTATATGATCGTGCTTGTAGAACACCCGTGTGTTAGGATGAAGTGGGAGAAAGAGCTATACGGGACGGAATTAGTTAGCGAGTTGATTGAAGCGTTAAGATCATTCGTGAAAGGCTGAAAACAGCGACAGCCGTCAAAAGAGTTATAGACGGAAGGCAAAGACCTCTGAAATTCCAAGTAGGGGATCACATATTTCTAAAAGTGTCGCCCATGCAAGGATTGTCCTGGTTTGCAAAAAAAGGAAGTTGAGTCCAAGGTATGTGGAACCCTTGAAGTGTTAGAAAGGATTAGAGAGTTGGCGACGCCTCGCGTTATTGCCAAATATGTCACAAGTGCATAACGTGTTCACGTATCAATGTTGAGGAAATATGAACGGACCCGATTTACGCGTTGAATTACGAAGAGATAGAAGTGGATGATAAAGTATCGACGTTGAGAGACCGATCAGGATTGAAGATCGAAAGGAACGGGTTCGAGGAAACAATCCCAATGGTCAAGGTTATCCTGGAAGCACCACGGGATGAAGGTACAATCTAGGAAAGCGAAGAAGTGATGCAACGTCACTACCCCCAGTTGTTTGAGTAGCAGTAATAATTGTAAATCTTGCGTAGTAGTAAGATTGTAAATTCGGAGGACGAAATTTTATAAGGGGGAAAGATTGTGACATTTCAAAATTCCACCAATTGAAATTTATTGAATAATTGAGTTTTATGAGATGTGTTCGCAATAAATTCTCTTGGGAACTGATTATTTTCGGAATGCTAACCATTAGGAAAAGGCTAATAGGGAAATTAA